>QMIH01002049.1:55377-77246 GCA_003987875.1 Clarias batrachus
TGTCACCCAGATGAGGATGGGTTCCCTGTTGAGTCTGGTTCCTCTCAAGGTTTCTTCCTATTACCATCTCAGGGAGTTTTTCCTTGCCACCGTCGCCCTCGGCTTGCTCATCAGGGACAATCTTATCATTTTGATTCATACACATTGCATAAAAACTCACTTCTTTTTATTGTGTAAAGCTGCTTTGCGACAATGTCAATTGTTAAAAGCGCTATATAAATAAAACTGACTTGACTTGACTTGACTATACATGCCACTCCTGAGCTGCCAGTGATCCAGACCCCTCTGCCCTCTGGACCCTTCTGACTCGTCCTGGTGTCCTGCTTCAATTTTTTAAATTGAATTGAACATACCAGTTATAGTATGAGTGAGATAGACTCTCACTCAACCAAGCACACGCACACAGACAAACACACCCACTAGCTTGCAGACAAGTGCACAGGTGATTCTCTATTCTGTAAACTGGTGTGTGATCCACACACACAAAATGAAAGAGGCTTTAGGTTCACACATGCAGTCACAGTTGTTATAGTAAACAGCACACACATGCACGGCTGTTGGTTGAGACGACTACCCACACTTTGAGAGAGAAAAACCATTGGCTCAGTTGTGATCACTCGTTACGTTCGGTGTCAAAACAAGAAGCGAACGCGTGATACATAGTACTCTGTATTCGTATATCAACATCTTTTAATTTTTCAAGTCAAAATTGATTAAATATTTTTGCTCTTCTTGTGGAACGCTCGCAAACTGGGTTACTCGCAATCCGAGATTCCACTGTACTGAAGTTTAAGCTGCACCAATGAAATATAAATCTTGAGTAAAAGCGACGTTATGAACAGTTATGTGCTGGATTTAATAATCTACTTTTTTGATTTCTCATCTGTGATTCACACTCCGATTTCTGAACTTACTCTGCAATTACCTTTCGAAATTTTATGTCATTGTATTAATAAGTTAGGTAGAGTTCTGAAATAATGACAGACAGGCAGACATGTACATGGCCTTCAACCTGGAATAATAATTATTATTATAATAATGATTAAATAAAAGCTGGTCAGATTATTTTTAGCTTTAACCTTTTAACTATTTAAAAAACTCTTTATGCTTATGCTAGTTATTAAATAATGATAAACTTAGGGTGAAATGTGCATCTAGTTAGGTTTTATTTAACCCTCCTGTTACCTTCAAATTTATTAACATCTTTTATCCTTGGGGTCAATTTGATCCCAGCAATTTAAACTTCCAGAAAATGAACATAATTGAAATTGTTACACAAGTTTATGTATAAATGTCACTGAATATGAAGCAAAAAAAAATTTGTCTTAATCATTTATTTTGAGACTTTAAAAATTGGATGGGGTCAAAATGACGGCAAAGATAATAGGAGGGTTAAATAGTACTAGGACTATATGTTCTCTCCATGATTGGAGGGTTTACTCAGGGTACTCCGGTTTCTTCCCACAGTTAAAAATACATGCAGATTAGGCTAATTGGCAACCCCAAATTGCCCGTAGTGTGTCAGTGAGTATGTGTGCCCTCCGATGGATTGCCACCCTTGCCTCATGCTCCAAATCATGCTCCAAGTCTCCTGGGATAGGTTCCAGAAATGACACAGCTCTGTTAGTGAATAGCCCCAACTTCTCCATGTGTAGGTGAAGTGAACATGAACATACAACAGTTCATGTTGTTGAGCGATAGGTTTACCAAGACAGCTGTTTTAAAACAGCTGCAATGTGAAAATGGGGGGTGATTTCAAAGAGTAGATCTGATTAAGCTACACCTATTGAACTGTTAGAGGCCCCGATGTAGTGTTAGATAAAATTAGAATAGGAGGTCTTACCTTGTACTCTAAGGTGAATTTCTCCTTTATGCGGTCCACTTGGAAATACGCTAAAAATACAGGTGTAGATTCCTTCATCTGAAACAGTAACACTACTTAGAAGAACTGAGCCGATGAGTCCAGAAATGCTGCCATTGAATTTCACTCTGTCTCCCAATCCGTTGCGTTTCTCAATGCCAGTGGAAGTGACAATAAAGATATCTGTATTTGTTGGCTTTTCCTTTGTTCGTCTTTGCCATGTAATGCTTGTTAGACGCTCTGTCGTCTCAACTGCTTGACAGAATAATTGTGCATCGTCTCCTGTTGTTACCGTCACATCCCGACCAATGATCCTTATAGCTGTTAAAAAAAAAACATTTAAAATGTAAATTATTACTATGTTGACTATATTATCCAAATAGACATTTGCTCTAATGTTGTGTCACACACTAATGGAAGAGTGTCTGAATTGTTCAGTTTTAGGAAGAACTAAAAGAAGAATAATTATTCTATAATCCACACAATATAGGAAATACATTTGCATTGTCTGATTAGGCAAAGAGGCTCCAGCAGACACGAGGTTGACACATGTTTACATTCATCTGAACACAGGCTATATCATCAGGAAGCACAATCTTTTATAATTTTTAATATTATTTTCCCAAATAAAAACAAGTGCCAACAATTGATTTGGGGTGTGCATGTGGGGTTGACCATGTGGGATGCGCATCAAGTCACAGAATAAAATGTACAGTATTACTTTAGTAGCGAGTGCTAATGGCAGTCCACAAATGCACTTTTATTATTTATCGGAAAATGTTTACATCCCCCAACTTACATTATGACTGTATTGCAAATCTACATTGTTTTGGTATAAAAGTCTGTACACACAAACAAACTGTGTTTGTTGTTTGTTGCATTTTACCAACAGCATATTTAAAGTAAAAACAGTATTAGCTTTGTAACATCAGATATTTAAATTTTAATGCAGTAGTGCGAAGTTTCGCCCGTAGTGTGTCAGTGAGTGGAGTCCGTAAGTACAGCTTATCTGCACGTTTTTGCAGTATTGGCATAGTGATTATGTTTACAAACTTTCTGCACAAAAAATTAAACATGTTTAATTTCAGTGGTCCTCGTACCCTGCTGGTACCCTGCAGAACCTTGCGGGACGTCAGACAGTCACTTGCGGTGCCGAATACCGTGTCTCACCATGGGTCAAACCGCGTAGGTGAGATAAGGGTCTTATACAGCTTTGACACAATGTAAAGCACAATTATTATTTTTTTTATAAATACACCGGTTTGGTGTCTTGATTGCGTATTATATTCTTGCGAGACTGCTCCTCCAAATAGCAAGGGGAATCGTGGTGAGACGGCGGGGTCAGCTCATTTATAAGCAGCCTTGGGAAGACAGCTGGGGGCTAACGCTACATGGGGTTTACTACGCACTTGAACGGACACCATTTTGAGACCTTCAGACCCTGATTCCCATCCAAAATAATTAATTTCCTAAGAAATATAATATATTTATACAGACATTATTACTTTAATATAATTTTAACTGCCCTGAAATGTTCATATGAAAAAGGGAACAAATCATTTAAATAAATTTGCACACAACTTCCATGAAAGAAAAACATTGTCATTATAAATCTCACCTAAGATAACCTGCCTCTTGCACTATTAATGTCATCCTGATTGAGGGATTGTAAGACAGTACTGGGGCTTTCTGGCTTTTTTTTTTTTTTTTTTAAAGAATCAAGAAACTTTCTTCTGCGTCTTGAACTGGAAATAGCAAATGGAAGTCAGGTGTTTTGCCATCAATAACCTGTGACTGTGGTGGAAAAAATCGCTCGGCTCACTACCGTAAGATTCCCAGTGCTTTCTTTACTAAGATTTTAACAGGATGCTATGATATCATAAGACAAAAGTACTTACCTAGAATACTAAAATCAACACCTATTAATTTTAGCTGGTGTGAGCCAACTCTTCCCAAACTACGCATGTACTTCTCAAAAACAACTAAGTGTGTATAACTAATAGAAGTTCATTTACACACGTTAAGTAAAAGGGTCTGACACTCTCTCAAACCATTTCACCATCGGCATCAGATTGTTGTTCAAGCTCATCAGAGTGCTTTGTTCCATAAATTCATCCTACCCATACATTTTTCCAAACCCACACTTGCCATGCACGCAAATGTTATAGGAAAAGTATGTGTGTGACTTTGTGAGGTCTCATTGGTGACATAATTCGAGTAGGAAGAATATGTTTAACTCATAAAATGATGAAAATGACATAATGTAAAACATTTCAGAGCCAAAAAAATAATAAATTTAAGATTAACTGATGGTTTACCTGATTACCTACTAGGTTACCTAATGCTTTCTCATACAGATAAAAAAAAACTAGCAACTGATTCTGCTTCTCTTCTGCTGATTATTTGCATATGCAGTATCTTGTGGTGTACTTTATAACTTATTCAGAAGAGAAACAAGTATGAGAAAATCGGTGAAGAATATAATACTGATATTAATATGCAGGAGTATAATTTGTTACCATGACGTCTGGGTAACGTTAACTAATACTGATATTTCAAGCCTTCTAAATACGTTTTAGATAAGAGAGGTCTTAAGGGTTGAATCCCAAATAGCGTAAAAAGGAAAGCAGTTGTTTTGTGTAGGGTTCCACATATGATGTCAGGCCCTAGATGAGGGGTTTCAGAGGGCATTCACCCTTGTGTTCAAGTGGGTGGGACCCTAGTGAACAGATGCTGTGATGTCACAAGCAAAAGTTAATACCAGTTGGCACTCATGGCACTGAATCCTTACTTTGTGAAAGGGTATGCTCCAATGCTGGTAAAGTTGTGTTAAAGAAAAGGAACTTCCTCACTCCAATCGAAGTACCAAAAATTCGAACTGGACTCCATATTAACTTGAAGACAGCAACTGTTATGTTGAACTTCCAGCCGCCTATCACACAATATGACTGCAAACAATTCCTGCTATCCGTTATCACCCAAATGAGGATGGGTTCCCTGTTCAGTCTGGTTCCTCTTAAGGTTTCTTCCTATTGCCATCTCAGGGAGTTTTTCCTTGCAACTGTCACCATCACCCTTGGCTTGCTCATCAGGCACAATCATTTTGATTCATACACATTTTCTCACATTTCAACACTGACGAAGAAGAAGCGCTTACACTACGTCATCAACAAAGCTGAAAAAGACGCAAACAGTTAGCTGGGTATTGATTTGAGGGAGCGTTCTGTTGCGGGTTGCAAAATGGCAGGGAGCGATTAAAAAAACTAAATAACCATTTATCAATGAAAATTTTTTTCAGCAGCAGGAAACATTGCTTTAAAGCGCAGCCTCAGTTCGGAGTATGTTGACATGCTTACCTTACTTCATTTCAATCACACGCTCCATTAAGGACTAGTGTGCACACACGTCCAAGAGAGAGACATTTATATTCTAATGAATATATTGACTTAAAACACAATGTATGGACTCTTGTTCCTGTCCATGGATTTTTGCATCCTAAATGTCATCAAAAAGCATTCCAATAAGAAGTCAGTAAAGGCTTATGTTATGCCTGAGCTGTAGATTTTGAAACTTTTACTTCTGAAAGTTAGGTTGCACAACTTGGTCTTTTTGTATAATTATTTATTTTAATATGTGTGCCTTAGTTTTTTGGATACTTAGTTATTTGAAATACCTTTTGTTTTTAGTTTTTGCATCTGAGAAATAAAATAAGAATGTATGACACTGTAATGCACTTAATTAATCTCAGTCAACTTTAGGCTATTCCTTGTATTGTGAATAATGACAATGTTTATTTTTAATAAAATGCTGTATGCATTTAAATAAATAAAAGGGAACACTTAGTCCCAGATTGACTCGAACGCCACTCATATGTGTATGCAAGTTCAACTCAAACTAGGACTAAGTGTTTTTTTTTTTTTTTTGAGCAGTACATTTTATATTGCTGTTTAAATAAGCAAAAGTACATTTTATCCAATTACTCGATTAATCGATTAAATTTTTGGTAGAATACTCGATTACTAAAATATTTGAGCAAACATTGGTGCATAGTTACATTGTATGTCATAAGTTGAACATTTAAAAAAAAATAACATTATTGTGGCACTGTGCAAAGGTTTGGGCACCGTGCATATAATAAGTATTTAGTAACAAGTCCTCTAGCATACATCACAGCTTACAAATGCTTTTTATAGGCAGGTTTGTGTCTCTTGAGGTATTCCATAGTGGATTTCGACGTATGTTTAGGATCATTGTCCTGTTTTAGAAGCCATCCTCTTTTAGGCTTCAGCTTTGTTACAGATGGTGTGATTTTTGCATCCAGAATTTGCTGGTATTTAGTGGAATCCATTCTTTCCCCCACCTGTGCAATGTTTGTTGTACCATGATAGATCCACCCCCATGCTTAATAGTGAGCATGGTGTTCTTGTCATGAAATGCTGCGCTTTTTATTCTCCAAACATGACTTTGCTGATTGTGGCCAAAGAGTTCTATTTTAGCTTCATCAGTCCACAGCACTTCTTTTCAAAACGCATCAGGCTTCTGTAGATGTTCTGCTGCATTCTTCTGATGTTGGATTTTATGATGGGGATGCAGGTAAGGTTTTCTTCTGCTGACTCTTCCATAAAGGTCTAGTGGAACGATGCAGCACCACTTCTGAGTGTTTAATGTACCAATATTTGCTGTGTGTATTTATGTTCAGTACCAGTCAAAAGGATGGACACACCTTCTAATTCAATGTATTTTTGCTTTGTGATTTTTTTTTCTACAATATAGAACAATACTGGAGATCTGGTAATTGGATTTGGTACAATTTGTAAATGGTATTAGGTAATTAAGTAACAACCACAACACCGCCAACAGTCAGCTGTTATTTTTTACATGGGGCAGAATGTTTAAAAACAACAACAACAACAAAAAACAACGGTGTCTTTTAATTGAAGTATGGGAAACATATTTTCACATACTGTTATTTTTTAACACAATGCACAGAATGTTTAAAAAAAACAACAACACTGTCTTTTGAATTGTAGTATAGGGAACGGATTTTCCTGGCCATCAGGAAAATTGGTTCTCCCTCCCTACTGGGAGTGACCGCATCAATGATGTCTAAAACTGACTCAGAGGTAGGTATTTGTGCATGTAGGCAAGATAAAATATTGATCAGAATGTTTTTTTTAATGCTGTCTTTTAATTGAAGTATTGGAAACATATTTTCCTGGGCATCAGGAATATGTTTCCGTCTCCCTGCTGGCTGTGGAAGTATCATTGATGTATGAAACTGACTAACACGGTGTCCCATAATCTCTGTACTGCGTGTTTGATATGTACACCAGATAGTTTAATAGAACTGGGTGTGTGAGAGGGTAAAACATGAGTAGTGTGGTTAGCAGTTACTATCACGAGTAGACACTCTACCCTTGAGTTACATGCTATAATCAGTTACAAATATAACTTTAAATATATTTAGAATAAATAAATATCACATCCATCATCACACAGCTAATGTACGGGAATTAAAATTAGTCGTGATGTCAGTACTCAGCCAACCAGCCATTTGCAGCGGTTTAAAACGTCTGAATAATCTTCGAATATACAAAAAAGCGAAAAGACACTCGTTTGTTTTGAATATGTTATTTGTTTAATTTTTAAAAATCGTAAAAACACTTTAAAACGAGAGAAAAACCGTCAAAATCCTCGCTCGCCCTCTCAGCCTTAGGTAGTAAGTGACGTCATTTAACATGGGTAATATAGGGACACTGAATTTCCCAGAACACCCACCACTATCCGCAAAGAGATTCCGATTGAACCACCTAGAATCGTGCAACACTAAGCAACGAGTACGGAAGGTGCAACAAAGCAGACTGAAGCGAATGCAGGCAGAAGTAAGGACCTTTCCCATCGCACTTAAACCAGAGATGTATGCGGAAATGAGCGGCGGGTAAAATTCTAATATTACACAAAGTCATCCGAGAACTCTTGCTGCGAAATGCTGAGAAGCCTCGAAGCTTCGTGAAAGGTCCTTGCGTAGTTGGACTAATGAAGAGTAACGTCATAGTCTTACCTTTGGCTTTGGAGAACAGTAAATTCACCACAAAAATCACCTGAATATGTGTGTGTAAATACATTTTATAGCATTATCAATTAATAAACGGTTAACCTATAGTATAGTCATTTTACGCATGACTCTGAATTGTGATGTGTCGGTCACGAACGATACAGCTTTTCGAAGAGGCGGCCTTACTATTAAGCAAAAGTAGGAGAGTCCCGAACTGCCAGCGCCCCATGACTGACGCCCCTAGGCAGAACAATTATTTTTAGCAATAACTTGCGTCTAATGTTTAAAATGATTAAAATCCACTTGCTAAAATAGCATGAGAATATCATTACGTCACGCGAGTTGCGTTGAAGTCTTTTATTCCGCTCCCCCAAACACACAAACTAATGGTACATTCCATTTGACGAAAGCGGAAAATCAAGTCACTGCAGTTTGGTTGAGGAGCGGAGACACGTCTACAGCCTTAAAACAAAGTTCCTCAAGTGGTTCAGGGGTCCGTTCTTCGTACGTCGCTAACTCAGTCCTGATTTTGGATTGTTTCGTTCTTCGAAGCGAATCTCGCACTTGTTATCATAGCACCATGTCCGTAAGCTTATCTGTAAGCTGTCCATAAACCTCGGGAGCAGGTTTATTTAATGTAAACCGGATTTAGGCTGCGCTCCTGGCGGGCTATGATTGGTTGAAATTGCGAGATCACATCTGATTGGTTAAAGAGCATGACGGACACGAACTGACTCACGTGGGAAAAGAAAAGTATCTTGCATATATATGGATGGATGTATTAAAACATAAACACAGTGTATGTATACATGTGTGTGTGTGTGGAAATTACAAATTAGACCAAATGGATTTGATTATAAAATAAGCATTATAAAAAATACATGTTGTATAGGGAAAATATATAAATTATTTTTTTATATACAAGATGTATTTTTGATATTGCTTATTTAATAATAAAAATAATTTCCTTAAATCTTTCATTATAAATATTTATTTAGTGCAAGCATTTTTGTATTACATGACAAATCCATGTAAATTAAATGTGCCACAAAATAAACATTATGAGAATTATGGTCTCGACACCTGTCACGTGCCTACGGTTAATTATAATGTTTATATCATATTTGATAACAATAAACCTATGAATTTATTTTGTAATATAATATTTGATAGTGCTTATGTGGGGGGGCATTTTAGCGCATAACACCGGGTCTTTCACATGGCAGGTGAAACACCTACCACTGAGCCTCCAGTGCTATTTAGATTTAAATTGGTGGAACTATGAGGTGACAGTTACTGTTACTTGCGTAATTATGATTACTTAAAATATCAAATTTGTTCAGCTAACTTAAAATTAATACAAATAGGATTTGAGAGAGTGTGTGTGTGTGTGTGTATATATATATATCTCAAACAACAGATGATTGCCCAGCTCTACAGCCACTGCTCAGTCCTAGTGAGAAAACAACGACCACGGATCCCTTGACGGCACAGCGCGCGCGCACACACACCATAGTGGTGAACAACAGTGAACAGACAAAGGGCTATGGGACCGGCTGGAATAAATAGGGAGACACACATGACGTTCCTTCCTCTGCAGGTGAACTTGATTTAGTGCTAATGTGAATCATATACACATGTAGACACACTAGGGGGAGACAAAGTGGTGGCTCAGTAATCCAGTAAGCCAGATCTTATTCCCCGAGACTGAGGTGGCACAGGTGTGACAGTTTTAAGGTGTTGTGCAACAAGCACTGTTTGAACACTTTATTTTTCCTACAAATAAAATGTTTGCTTTAAATTCTATACGGTCTTGTGATTATGTGAACAAACTGACAGGCCATACAGTATGGAACTCCAAAGTGTTCAAAATTAAATAAATAAATAGGACATGCGAATCGAACCCGGGTCTTCCGCATGGCAGGCAAAACACCTACCACTGAACCACAAGTGCTCTATAGAGTTTGGGTGGAAGTTTAAGGTGACATTTACTGTTACATAAGTACTTATGATTACATAAAATATAAAATTTGTTCAGCTAACTTGAAAAGTGTCATTTCTATAAACTCATAAATACTCAAAAAGGTCTATTAATTTAACCTAATTGCAATAATTTAAGTTAACAGTACTCAATGTGTTTAATTACTTTGAGCATTAGGGTTTACAGTGCAGTAGACACTGTTCTGCCACCTACTGCATMGGACACGTATTGCACCATTAGACCTAAATCGATACTTCATGCGCTGATACTTACGTCTGAATAAAGGAGCAACCAATCACACAGCTGGCTCCGCCCTATCGCTCTTGATTGACAGAAAGACTCATTCTGCTGAAAAGTCGCTTTATGAAATAAATTGGCCATCGGGAAAAACAGGATTTCGAAATAAATACTGACTTTGAAAAAATGACATTTTGGAATAAAAACAGCTGGAATTAAATAAAATGCCTCTGCAATAATCTCTGTTATTGGGAAAAATAATGACCATGAAATATTATTTCATAATAATAAGTACATTTATATAGCAGACAGCAATATTTTTAACAATAATAAGCTTTTTTTTCAAAATGTGTTCCATTATTTCACAATATAATTCTCATATTACATATCTGTGTCTTATTTATTCATAGAGCTATTTATTTCATCATATCCTATTTATTTATTTATTTATTTAATTTTGAACACTTTGGAGTTCCATAATACAGGGCATACACAATCCCTATCAAATACAGATGATAATGTTTAAACATTATAAATGATATTTAACTATTTTTTCCAGAAAAAAATCAACCAAAATAAAAGTAGACAAAGTAAAGCCTTTATTTTGTCACATATACATTACAGCACAGTGAAATTCCTTCTTCGGATATCCCAGTGTAACTAGGGTCAGAGCCTGGCTGAGCTGGGAATCGAACCACCAATCTTCCGATCAGTAACTCAGGGCCTTAGCCCTCTGAGCCACCACTGCAGTACTTGTGAAATAAAGTCAAAACTATGAGTAGAAATGAGTAAACTTGGGCCAAAAAAACACACAAAAATAAACTAATCAATTTATTGCAAATGTTTTTTTTTAAAATATATTGTTATATTAAAACGGATATATATTAACTTAAAGTATTTAGTACTTTTTAATCTAAAACAAATAAACTAAACTATAGTTTGCAACTATTTAAAGAATGTAAAACCTACTTTGTGGGTATAGCACTTTTTACAGTGTACTGTACTAAGCTCTATGTATGTAGCATATATCACATATATTTAAAATATTGCCGACCCATTGTCATAATATTCATGACCCCCAATGACATCATGAAATATTAAGGATAAATGTATTGCATCCACATGCACTATAACAGCATTTTAAAATGACAAAGATCAGCAAGATTAATTCCCAAGACATCAGGACAATGAGATCTGCAGGATGTTCCACTTGAGAGATCCATCGCTTCTGAATTCTATTGGTGTTCACGCAGCCCTCTGCACAATCAGAAGACATTACAAAGAAAAGACAGCACGCAAACGTAATCCTTGCAAAATTACTCCGTAAGTTACTTACCTCAGCACTATCACAAATGATACAACAGTAGTATTTTTTGCAGTTTTTTGCCTAATGTGTCAAATATTTAATATATTTCTCTTGTTTTTAGGGACATTGTGAGAACATCACTGACCAAAATGATGAAAATCCTACAAGATTGGTGAAAAAGCAACTACTGCGTGACTTTGGTGTGGACATTAGCACGCGATCCATACGCAGTGTCAAACAAAAACTTGGATGGAGGTATGGGAAAACTCAACATTGTCCCATTGATCCAAGACATAAATAAAGAGCTTCGTCCTCAACAAGCTCAAAAATGGATTGAAAAGAAAGAGCTGTTTGAAGACGTCATTTTCACAGATGAAACAATGGTGGCATTGGATCGTTTTGCCACGATGGCATTTTGTAAAAGAGGAAGACGTGTTTTCAAACAAAAACCAAAGCATCCTTTCAAAGTTCATGTTTGGGGGGCAATATCCAGACTAGGACCAGGACCGATTGCAATATTTGGAGGGATAATGGATCTATCTGAGGAAGTTATCATAAAAGAAACCGTCGCCCAATACATCAGGGAAACATTTGGAGTTCACCACCGTTTTTTCCAGGACAATGACCCGAAGCACACTGCTGCAAGAAAAGTCATTGCCACAGTGGGCATTAACTGGGTCAAGACTCCAGCTGAATCCCCTGATATGAATCCCATTGAGATGGTATGGCATGCAATGATAGACTATATCAGAAAAACAGCAAAACCAACTACGAAGACCAATTCAATTTTGCTGCCATAGAAAGGTTCTGGTTTGAAGAACTAAAAGATACTATACTGTATATAGACTGTTTAAAGTTCTTCCAGTCTTCGAATCAGGGTGGACATACCAGAATGTAGTAGATATACAAAACAAATTAAAGTGTAATACGTCTTAATCTGTATTTCTGCCTATGTCACCACTTACAATAATGAAAACGTGGTCTGATTGTATTCAGCGAAATGAATTGTTGAGTTTCAGCGAAATAATTTGTTGGGGGGGCAGGGGTGGATTCAGTGAAAAAATTTGTTGACGTTGAAGTTATTTTGAACTTACAATATCAGCCTAAAAATATATCAACATAGGAGCACGGCTTCTGAGTAGCAGCAGAGGCATGAAAGTTTGGCGACCCTAGATCTAGGCTATATATTTAAATATATTCGTATATAATAAAAAAGATTGACACAAACATAATAAAACTTGACCCAAGTCCAACCTAGTGTGTACTATATGAAGTCTGCTGTCCTGCACGCACCCGACTTTGCAACCAATCTGAAGTGCTGCTATTTTATGGCTTTTAATAGCTTTTGTTTTCTGTCACATTTTCACAATAAAACCTCAATATAAAGTTACAATATTGAAAACTGAAAATATTACAGTAAATATGATTCCCATACATTTACTTTAGTTGCTTGTTTTAATCTGCGCCTGAGAACTGCCACCTGAAACTGCGCCTGAAACATGACTGCCACCTACTGGTCTCGTGTTTCCTGCAACATTGCGTCTCTTGAAATCTTGCGCATTGCTGCGAGTCACCATGAGATTCCTGTCCCTCTGACACGCATTTTTTATTGCCCCATCTGTAACAGAAAAGTAGCTGCCCAAGAAAAATTTTAACATTAAAATGTAGCGTATTTGCATAGTAAGAGTATGTTTGTTGCTGAAATTAAGATAAAATTTTAAATATTAAACAGTTTATCCATCATCTGCATGAACATCTTATTAGATCTCTTGATGTTCCTTCCTCTGCACGTGAAGTCAGCGCTCCTCCATCTAAATTTGAGATTTCATCCAGGCATCAAGAGTCTCCTCTCCTGTAAACAAAAAGGTTTTACATAAAATAATGAGTAAAGGGTAAAGTACCTGTAACTCTAATTGAGAATCTTCACAGACTAATAGCTATATAAGCAAAACAATCATTGAGTCATCGCATTCTACTCTTTTGTATTTTGAACAGGGAAATTATCTGGGCCCATAAAGTAAGCAAACATGAGGAACATTCAAAGTTAAATTTGTTGTAAGCTGAAAGGACCATACGCTATAACTAATGTCAGCATTTAAAATGTCCACAAGATCCACAGACAATTCACAGGAGATGCTGTAATAATATGAGATTCTCTTTAGCAACATTAATAACGTTAATAATAACATAACGATAATTCAAAAACGTATTCAATATTAACTTACCGCACGTTCGCAAGGTCTCTGACAGGCTCCATGCTGTCCGGTTCGGATGATAAAGGTAGATTCAATTCAATTTTGTTTGTATATTGCTTTTAACAATTCACATTGTCGCAGAGCATCTTTATACAATCAAAAGTATTAATGAAGTTTGTATGAAATGTCAATGTGTATGAATCAGAATAATGAGATTGTCCCTGATGAGCAAGCCGAGGACAACGGCTACAGTGGCAAGGAAAAACTCCATAAGATGGCAGTACGAAGAAACCTTGAGTGGAACCAGCCTCAACAGGGAACCCATCCTCATTTGGGTGATAACAGATAGCAAGGATTGTTCTGCAGTCATACTGTGTATTAGGAGGCTGGAGGTTCAGTATAACAAAAGATGTGCAAGTTAATATAGAGTCCAGTTCGTTATTGGAGGCTCAGGTAGACTATGGGAAATTTCAGTCCTGAACTATCGAGTGACTACAAGTCCTCGAGTCCTCCAAAACCAGGTTTCAGCATCATTCAAAGCCGGGGCCATATTCATGGTAAAATGGAACTGTCCCCAGGCACCACACGCATCCCAGGCAGACCACACGGGGCATCCAGACCACACGAGGCATGGCAGCCCAGGAGCAACATGTTTAGCTTGAAAGACAGAGAGAGAGAGAGAGAGAGAGAGAGAGTAGGGGAGAAGAGAGAAAAGAGGAGAGAGCAGAAGAGTAGAAGAGATAACAGTTAGGTATAGTCACAGTCACACAAAGTATAATGTGAGTGTATATTTAGTGCAGAGTGCAAGCAGCGACTCCGGCAGGACTAACTATGACAGAATAACTAAAAGGGAAAAACAGACATGAGGGCCCCCTGAGATGTAAAGCCACCAATCATGTCAACGTCAACAAATCTGAGAGCAAGGAAGACAGCATCTAAACGTACCAGTTCACCATAATACTCTAGCCTAGACTTAAGCTTCTAGCCTAGACTCTAGCCTAGAGTCTGAGTCCCGAACATTAATWGGAAGACTATTCCATAACTTTGGGGCTTTGTAAGAAAGAGCTCTGCCCTCTGCTGTAGTTTTCAGAATATGTGGTACTGACAGGCAGCCTGCATTCTTTGATCGAAGTAGGTGGATGGTAAGACACTAGCAGTTCACTCAGATAATTTGGTGGAAGATCATTTAATGCTTCATACGTCAAAAGTAGTATTTTAAACTCAATGTGAAATTTCACAGGGAGCCAATGCAGTGTGGATAACAGAGGCATGATGTGCTTGTATCTTCTGGTTCTAGTGAGGACTCTCGCTGCTGCATTCTGGACTTACTGAAACTTGTTTATGCACCTAGTTCGACAACCAGACATTATGTAACCAGGCATGAACTAGTTTTTAGTAACAATACATTCCTTATCTTGGCAATATTTTTGAGGTGAAAGAGCTATCCTGGTGATATTATCTATATGTGCTTCAAATGAAAGGCTGGAATCTATAATCACACCAAGGTCTTTCACTGTTGCGCTTGATGGAACAGGAAGGCCATTTAAAGTTACAGTGTGATCAAAAAGCTTGCTTCTAGCTTCTTGTGGTCCTATGACTGGAACTCTTGTCTTATCAGGATTAAGCAGAAGGAAGTTAATTAACATGCAGTCTTTTATGTCCTGCACACATTGCTCAACTTTAGTAAGCTGGTGTCTGTGTGTCATCAAACTAATACTGTACCATGCTTACGAATTATGTTGCCCAGAGAAAGCATGAAAAGAGAAAAAAGCAGTGGGCCTAAAACTGAACCATGTGGAACACCAAACTCTACTTGAGAGCATGCCGAATAGTCAGCATTAAAGTCTACAAACTGATAATGATCAGTCAAATAGGATCTAAGCCAAGATAGAGCTGTTCCCTTAATTCCTACAACATTTTATAGTGGGGCCATTCTTCATCAATGGAAACCTCAAGGCCACTGGATMTTTGAAATTGCTACATGATGATGTGTTTCCCTCTTTATGCACTGAAGCTGGCACGTTCCCTGAGTTTTTCCAGCAAGATGGTGCACCACCACATTATGGGTGTCAGGTCCGAGCATTCCTTCCAGTTCTTCCAGTGGCAAAAGTGCAAAAGTTCAGCAAAAGTGGATTGGTCGTCATGGGCCAGTTGAATGGCCCCCAAGGTCTCCCGATCTGACCCCCTTAGACTTTTATCTTTGGGGCCATCTGAAAGCAATTGTCTATGGTGTGAAGATACGAGATGTGCAGCACCTGAAACTACGGATACTGGAAGCCTGTGCTGGCATTTCCCTTGCGGTGATTTCTCCTATCAGTGTTTGAAGAGTGGGAGAAGAGGGTTGCATTGACAATCCATCACAATGGGCAGCACATTGAACACATTTTATAAGTGGTCAGAAACTTGTAAATAACTCATGAAAGAATAAAGTTACGTTAAAACCAAGCACAACATTGTTTTTCTTGTGAAATTCCCAATAAGTCTGATGTGTCACATGACCTTCTTCCTATTGAAAAAACAAAAGTTGGATCCAAGATGGCTGACTTCTAAATGGCCACCATGGTCACCACCCATCTTGAAAAGTTTGYCCCCTCACATATACTAATGTGCCACAAACAGGATGTTAATATCACCAACCATTCCCATTTTATTAAGGTGTACCCATATAAATGGCCCACCCTGTACACTTAAAGTTACCATTATAAAAATCTACTCAAGTGAAATAAAACGTAGCTCATAAAAAATTTACTCAGAGTAAGAGGTTTTTTTTTACAGCGGGGGTGGGACGAGGCATTCTAATGCAGTTCAAAAAGGTCAAGTGGATATCAGTCACAAACTATTTTTATATATACAGACCAAAAGTTTGGACACACCTTCTCATTCAAATAGTTTTCTTTATTGTGTTTTTTAGCCCAAACAAGTCTCTTCTGCTTCTTCTGCTTGTTGTCTGTCCTTAGCAGTGGTTTCCAAGTAGATATTCTACCATGAAGACCTGATTCACACAGTCTCCTCTTAACAGTTGTTCTAGAGATATGTCTACTGCTAGAACTCTGTGTGGCATTGACCTGCTCTCTGATCTGAGCTGCTGTTAACCTGCGATTTCTGAGGCTGGTGACTCGGATGAACTTATCCACCGCAGCAGAGGTGACTCTTGGTCTTCCTTTCCTGGGGCGGTCCGCAGGTGAGCCAGTTTCTTTGTAGCGCTTGATGGTTTTTGTGACTCACTTGGGGACACTTTCAATGTTTTCCCAATTTTTGGGACTGACTGACCTTCATTTCTTAAAGTAATGATGGATACTCGTTTTCTTTACTTAGCTGCTTTTTTCTTGCCATAATACAAATTCAAACTCCTTGAATGAGAAGGTGTGTCCAAACTTTTGGTCTGTACTGTATATGTGCAGCCATTACCAGGGTTCAAGCAAGGTATTTATTGCTTCTATGCTGTTAAGGTGCAGTCCAAAACATTTAGAAATGAAAGGGTTAAACCAGGGATGTCAAACTAAGGCCAAGTCCACACATAGCCGGGTATTTTTAAAAAGTGAGATTTTTCTCATCGGTTTTTGCCTTCCGTCCACACGCAAACGCCGTTTTGGTCATTAGAAACAGAGCTTTTGGAAAATTCCGGCCAAAATGAAGATTTTCCAAAACTCCATTTTCAGTGGTATTGTGTGGACAGGGGAAACTGAGATTTCGGCTTGTTGTAATGTCACCTTGTGCCGATGATGTAATTGTGATCATGTGTGCTTGTCTCCTTGATTTGATGTCAGCTTTGTTTATGAGGATATGTTGTGCAATAGCGGTCGGACGTACAGTAAACTAGTGACTGTGTTAACGTTGCGTATTGGACTTTTTACATGCGTGTACATACACGCGCAGTTATTCACACATTATGTTAATGAGCAGAGGTGCCTGAATGTACTACTAAGCTCACTGCTGCTACTGTACATACTGCATAAAACCCTGTCGACACAGACGACGCAGACAGCAAAGGCAGTTTAGGATGAGACCCGGACTTCTACGAAGTGCACCAGGTAAAGACGTTTTGTCCAGGCTTCCGATTGGCCCCCTGTTGATTAAGGAGGCTCCTAACAGCACTTAATAGGGCGTTTTGCATTTTCATGTGGACAAATCTATTTTTAAACCCTAGGTCGTGTGGACAGAATTTTTTTTAAAAACAAAGAAGAAAAATCTCAGTTTTTAAAAAATACCCGGCTACGTGTGGACATGGCCTAAGGGCAGAGGATTTGCAGAGTTTAGCTTCAACACCTGATTCATCTAATCAAGTCATTAAGGCTTATTTGAGAACTACATGGTATGTATGTTAGAGCAGGGTTACAAAACTCTGCGGCCCTCCAGGAACTGAGTTTGACACCCCTGGGTTAAACTATTAGTTTATTCAGGGCAGAAGAAGAAAACACCTTCAGTGCATGGCCCTTAAAAAATAACAATTATACTAGGGTTTCAGGGTTAAAAGCTTAAACCCCTTAAAACCTCTCTTACCTTTCTTTAATAACTGTCTATTCCACCAAAGATGACCAGGTTGTACCTATAAAAAAATAAAAAATAAATAAATAAATAAATAAATAAAATTGACTATTTATAACTATGTTATTTTAGAAATTTACATGTATACAAAATTGATATGTTAAGGCAAGGCAATGCAAGGCAAGATTATTTGTATAGCACATATACACAATGGAAATTCAAAGTGGTTTACACAAAAGAGAAGTAAAATAATGATAAAATGAAATAGAAAACAATGGCAATAAAACTTAAAAAATATATAATAATAATAATAAATATTTTTTTTAAATTTTGATTTAAGATACAAATAATGAAACTTTTAAAACTAATTAAAATTTTATTTAAAATCAAAATAAAACAGTTAAAAATATTAGATAAACTAAAATAACTATAAAATAGTGCAGTCAGGTCGGACATAGCACAGTGCACATTCAATAAATGCACAGCTAAATAGACGAGTTTTAAGTTTAGATTAAAATTTGACTACACCCTAAAAAATGCTGGGTTAAAAACAACACAGTTTGGGTTGTTTTTAACCCAGCTGCTGGATAAATATTGGACCAACTACATGCTGGGTTAATTTAACCCARCAMRATGGGTAAAATATTCAATCCAAATGCTAGGTCATATTTAACTATAATGCTGTTTTAATTCTACCTCACAAATAGGTTATTATTATTTTTATGTTTTACATCTCTATGGGTAAAACAGTTTAAACAGTTAAATTACTTTGATATACTGGTCTATTACAAAAAAAAAAAAACCTCTAAGTTTTGCAAACCATACATATATGCCATAAACATAGAAAAATCATAGGAATTTTTTTTTTTTTTTACAAGATCAGATAATACAAAACAAGTTCAACAGCGACATCATTACGATACTATTACTGAGAAGTACTAATGCCTGAGAGCAGTGCTGGTCATTATCTCCCAACATCAGGATGTAGGGGTTCGGCCTTGACACTTCAGCCTGTTGGAGATATTCCATTGTGTCGGTTCCAACCTCAGAAAGAAAGAAATTAAAGACAGTAAAAGTTTATGGAAAAATCGAGATGGTTGGCTAGTATGCATATTTGTAAGAAGATTAGTATTTTGTAACACCTCAGCTTTTTATATGTGGTTGCTAACACTAGCAAACTAGCTAAATGCTACCTTCATGCTGGCACTACAGTCAACAGTTTATCTTTCATTCATCACTTCACCATCTTCATACCCTGCAAGCATTCTACAAAGAAAGCTAAAAAGCTCAGACATTTTTGCAGTTTCTTTCATACACAGATGGGGTTCTTTGGTTTGGCTAGCTAGCAGCCATTGTCAGATTAACTAGCATGCTATAGCACAGACCAGGCTGAAAGTTTGGGTGTAACTTTAACACAGTAACAGTAATAAATGTTACATATGGTGAACAAATTCAGTCATAGGTGAGTGAAAGTGTGTATACAGACCTTGCATTTAATGTTTACATTTCCTCTTAAATGCTCGAGGAGGAAACACCCTCATCAGCAGCCCAAAAAAGACACAAAGCTGACACAGCCACTGAATACACTGGTGAATTTTAGGGGAGGGGTGGTCTTGTCTGTGACATTAGCTGTCACTAGCTAACCCAACTCCAACCCAGAAAGCTGGGTTAAACAAAAAGTACCCAATTCACTGTAAATAACCCAGAAAAATTACCCAACAGAGGCAACCCAGCGTTTGGGTAATACAAATAACCCAGCATTTTTGTGTGCATTTAGTGGGTACTGTTTTTGCACATCTGATCTCTTCTGGTTCCAACTGCAGGCAGCATAATAGCTAAACGTGGACTCCCCGTGTTTTGTGTGCACCCTTGGTATTTCTAACTGGCTCGATCCTAATGATCTGAGCGGTCTGTTAGGTTTATATTCAGTGAGCATATCTGCAATGTATTTAGGTCCTAGGCCATTGAGTGATTTATAAATGAGTAAAAGTACTTTAAAATCTATCCTGAATGTTACAGGAAGCCAGTGTAAGGACCTGAGGACTGGTATGATATGCTCAGATTTTCTGCTATGGCAAAACAGTCGAGGAAATCATTGATAGCAATTCTGTGAATTCTTCAATAAAGTCTGGAGAGTATTTTGGAGGTCTGTAAATAAGGATGAACAGAATGTGTGGAGCACCTTTCAGCAAAATACTTAGATATTCAAAAGACAAAAACTGAACAAATGACACTTGCTTGTATTGATAGACATCTTTATATAGAGCAGCTACACCTCCACCTCTCCTAGCAGTTTTGCAGACACTCATGAAGGTAAAGTTAGGAGGGGCTATTTCATTTAGGACTGTTGCACTGTAGCTATCATCTAACCAAGTTTCATTAAAAAACATAGAATCTAATTTGTTTGTGGTGATCAGATCATTGATTTAAAATGATTTATTTTTTAGTGAGCAAATATTTAAAAATGCTAACTTGACGGCATTTCTTTTTATCCCCACAGTATTGATGCATAATAGTTCGGTGATTAGATGGGTAAGAAGGCCTTGGGCTTTCTATCACATGATAAAACAGAGATAGAGAAAGCTACAGGCACATTGGGTTTCCACTTGTTCTGTAAACATTTGTGAATGTTACTGATATTGTAGCGGGGATCCAACACACATCACTGAGAGCTGCTATCTGTTTGTTTTAATTCAGACCAGATGTAGGAGAGGGGTTTGAGCCCTGGCACTGTGGCAGCGGTCGGAGAGCTCTCACAGGAGGAGGAGGAGGACGAGCTGGGGCCACAGGCCTTGGTGGTAGCGGAGCTCGCTGTTTTTTGGTTGGCATCTGGGGGCTTGCAGCAAAAGAGTGGGAGAGTTTGGTCCCAGTATACACCAGTTCCTCCATTTTCTATGAGAAGCTTAGAAGTGGAGGTGCTGGAGAGAGGGATAATGTGTCTGGTGAGATGGGCTCTGGCGTTTCCGGTGGCTTTAGTATAGTTGTCCGAATTCCATGGCTATTTTCCAGAAAGTTATCTTGAAGCTGTTGTAGTATGTCACAGTCTGTCTGTGATGAGCTCTGTGAGCAGGCCTCGGCTGGGATGTCCATGAGCAGTGGTTGTTTTTACTGTGTGGTGTTATCAGTGTCGTTGTGGGATTCTTTAGCCACATGATGATTCGAAAGCTGTCTGTGCATGTGCCATTCAGGTTGAGAGGATTGGCACACTCTCCTGAAGGATGATGGAGGGAGAAATAGATATTTTCCTTTAGCACCTTGCACCAAGTTTGTTTGGTTGGAGACCATCCAGTTTGAACAGTTGTCTATGGCCCCAGAAAAGATTGAAGTTGTCGATGAAGTTGATTCCTTTTGCACTGCAGGTTCCCTTTCAGTCGATTCACTCGGTACAACACATATTGTATGGGATATCACGCCCTCTCGTGTCCTGGCTGAAGCCACCTTTATTCACGCCTTAAAGGCAGTCAAACCTGTGGTGACGTAGGTGTAGCCCCGTCTATACCTATAAGCCCTCGTCACCACGGTTGACTCTCAGTTCTTACGCTCTTCACCTCGCTGTGAACACCTTTTCCGTAGAGTTCTTCTAGGTGCTGCTAGTCAACTCTACATTTGACATTATAAGACTGAGCTTAGAATCAGCTTAACTGTTCCTGTTGGTGTTAGCGACAACAGCCTTATTTGGTGAGTCGTCTACCCGCGGAGCGCTGATTTTAGGTTCACTGTCAGTCAACGCATTAGCGGCATCTCAGCTT
>QMIH01002049.1:85663-106585 GCA_003987875.1 Clarias batrachus
CTGGAATCACCCAKGGTRAGCCRTCGAGGAGAGATATTAGATCTGAGAACCACACTCTGGTCGGCCAATGAGGCGCTATTAATAAGAGGCGCAAACCCTGTTGACGGACCCTCGCCAGGACTCTTTGGAGCAGAACTATTGGTGGAAACGCATAAAGACGTAATCTGGGCCACGTGTGGGCCATTGCAGGGGAGCTGGAGGAGTCTGAGAGTAGTAAAGTGGACATTGTGCTGTCTCTTGCGAGGCAAAGAGGTCTACCTCTGCTACATAAAATGTTTCCCAAATTTGACTGACTACTTCGGGGTGGAGTTTCCATTCCCCATGTGTCACAGCTTGTCTGGATAGCAAGTCCGCTCCTACATTCATATGCCCCGGAATGTAAATTTCCCTGTGGGACAGGAACTTGTCCTGTGCCCAAAGCAGAACCTAGTGCACTAGCTTGTTCAAGTGGCACAAGCGCAGTCCACCCTGGCGATTTATGTACAAGACTACCGCAGTGTTGTCCACTCACACTAGGACATAGTAGCCTTTCAACTGCTGGAGGAGGTGTTTCAGGGCCAGAAACAGCCATCATTTCGAGGCAATTCGTGTGCCATGCAAGAAGATGACCTCCCCAGCTCCTTTGTGCTCGACGTCTATCCAAGACTGCACCCCAGCCCATGAGGGAGGCGTCTGTTGTTAGCATCTTGCGATGACAAGACGGACCTAAAGTGGGACCCAAGGTCAGAAACCGGGGGCTGAACCACGTAGAAAGGGTACGAAGCCCCCGGTGCGTAACCCTTATTAGTCTCTGGGGATTGGCCCTTGAATGAAATCCCCTGGCTCTTATCCACAGCTGAAATGCTCTCATGTGCAGAAGGCCCAAAGGTATCACCGTGGACGCAGCTGCCATGAGGCCTAGAGATCTCTGAAAGTGATGAAAAGTCACCTTCTGGCCTAGCTTGATTTCATTCAGGGTGTTGAGAATGGATTTGACACGAGCAGGAGACAGCTGTGCCCGCATTGTGACCAAATCCCATGATGAGCTAGGACCACATTTCAATGTCGAAGCGCTAGCTCCTGAAACTGAGCCAGAATCAGCCAATCATCTATGTAATTCAAAATAGATGCCCTGGAGTCATGAAGGAGCCAGGGCCGCATCCATGCATGTTGTATATATGCGGGGTGACATAGCTATGCCAAATGGAAGGACTCGAACCTCAGGAACTTCCTGTGCTGTGGCAATATTTCTATATGGAAATATGCGTCCTTGAGGTCGATTGTCACAAACCAATCCTCTGGTTGGATTTGAGAAACAATCATTTTGAGAGTCAACATTTTGAATCTGAATTTCCTGAGATAGTGGTTCAAGCCGCAAAGATCCAAAATCGGACCCCCCCCCCCATCTTGGGAACCAAAAAGTACGGACTGTAGTAGCCCAACTCTCTGTCTGGGAGGGGAACATGTTCTATGGCCCCTTTGCCCAGCAGAGTCTGTAATTCCTGGGCCAGCAGATGTGCTCGGTCCGGTTTCACAGAAGTGGAGACCACGCCGTTGAAACGCGGAGGACGATGTGCAAACAGAATCCTGTAGCCTGTGGCTACAGTCCTTTGTACCCATGGAGATATGCCTGGCAGTAGTTTCCACGCTGCTAGCTTCTTCGAAAGGGGCACGAGTTTTGACACTTCGGCTGGATGGTGGGGTGTTAGGTGTTCGATATCCTGAAGTGTGGCAGGAGATGAATGAACACCCAACATTTCGTTGGAGACCGACGTTCCCCGAAACACCAGTGGTGGCTGGGATTGAACACTGGCCTCCTGCGAGTGCCAGGGAGGGGGCCCTAGTTTGTGAAGGAAATCCAGGCACTCCTCCCTGGAGGGAGACACCCCCATGGCCCTGGCCGCACAAGCCTCAGGACTTCCTCTTTGAAGAGAGGAAGCTCCTCAGGTCCTGTCTTTTTGAGGCAGATTGAGAAGAGCGGCGAGCCATACCCCAGTCTTTACAAGGGGGTGCGCGGCTGGTCACGCTCTCCTTCTGCACCTCACGCCTAATAGGGGTCAGACTCTTGAGCATGGAGAGGAAGAAAAAGAGGCCTGTTCATATAACTTCGCCTCTGGGGACATCAAGAAGGACAGCACGATCCTTATCCTTGATGCCCGTGAGGTTCAGCCACAGATACCTCTCCGTGGATACCATGGCAGCCATAGAACGGCCAACAGCACGGGCCGTCTGCTTGGTTGCACGGAGAGACAGATCTGTGGCTCGGCAGAGCTCTGCAAACGCCCTCTCATCAATAGCCCTGCCGGTGCTCAGGTCCTTCAGCAGGTCAGCCTGGTAGGCCTGCAAAACCACCATGGTGTGCAATGAAGCACCAGCCTGACCCGCTGCCTGAAAAGCTTTCCCCACCAAAGCAGATGCCAATCTACATGGGTTGGAGGGGAGTGTAGGCTTTTTCAGGGAGGATGATGTCTCAGGAGAGATCAACAATATTCTAATAAGTCGAAGTCGATGGCACAAAAACATGCGATGAATATGGCTTGCTCCATGAAAGAAAAGAAAAGGAGAGAGCGACGTTGAGGCTCCTCCCCCCGGCCACCCAACAGAAACCTGTCATCTTATTTCGAGCGCTTGGGGGAATCTCGCTTCTGCGGCCAGTCGATATGCAACCGCTCAACCGCACACGTTATAACCTCCAATAATTCATCAAACGCTCTGTCAACACTGGAGGAGCGTTGTGAGGAGGCTACTTCCATAGAAGCGAGAGAGGAAGATTCTTCTGCCCCTTTACAAGAAGCGCCGGAGCTCGCTTGAGAAGTCGAAGCTAAAACTTCCTGATCCGGAGAGAGCGCGAGAGAAAGGGGGAATTCCGTCTCGTGTGCCTCTGCCAGATCAGCACACGAGCCCCAGGAATGCGCGCATGAAGCACCTTAATAGGGAGAAGATCACAGTACTCACAGTCTCCCTGAAGCCCGAGGAGAGCGTGTTCTTCCCCCAAGCACTCAAAAAAAAATTTGTGGAGATCGCCCTCCGAAAGAGATCTAGCACACGGAGGCACGCATCTCTTAAACAACTCCGCCATATCGGTGAGTTAATGCTGTTCTTTTTCTTTTGCTTTCATTATCGCTTGCACACATGCAAACACAAAGCGGTCCTGAAGACAAAAAGATCTGAGGATGTTTCCGGTTCACTCCTATTTATAACCTGCAGCTGCACCTTATTCAGTGATGTCACCTGACTGAGGTTATAAGCCGAAGTATTCTGCGGTTTTGACATACACAGGCTTCACAACCGGAGAACAAAGAGATGTTCCCATAGCGTTTTCACGCAGCATCGAGTGTAGCTTTTGAAAGGGAACATAGATGTTGTTTGTTCAAGTACTAACAACTTTCTCCCCAGGACTCAGTTGAGTCTGCAGTGCCAGGTCAGTTTATGTTTCAAAGACCACAGTCAAGGTCAAGGCTGAGAAGTTCTCAGCCTTTTCTTTTGTAGTTAACATTTATTTATTTATTTCCACTTGCAGATCCAGCCGGGGGATTTATCATTGACGTTGCTTCGTATTTGTTTGTGTTTGCATTGTTGGGTTTTTCCTTAACCAAAATAAAATACTTGTGTGTTCATCGTGCGTTTGTGTCCGCATCTTCATACCAGAACCATGACAAAAAGTGGGAAAAATGTGAAATACATGACTTACAAACTGCAATTAAACATTTAGATGCTTGCGTATTCAGTGAGTATTCATTGAAAAAAACAGTGGTTATGGCATTTGGAAGAAAGAAAATGGTCAAGTTACTATGTACAACTGTATAAGGGAAAACTGAAGAAGGTTGAGAATTAACTTGGAAGGAGAGGAAGAAAGTAATTAATGTCATGAGGTGTTTAGCAGGGTTAGACTGGGAGCTAGATTTGACACACTGAAGAAAATATATGTGGCACTAATAGGATAAAGATTTTACTATGGATATATTGTCTGTGGATCAGCAGGAAAAGCTGTGCTAGCAGAGCTGGATACAGTTCAAGCCCAACGGCTAAGAACCTCCAAGTAGAGGCAGATTAGATGCCATTAGAGTTGGAATGGAAGCAGTTGATGGATTCATTTAGGGGATATGAAGGTAATCGTCCAACAAAAAGGGGAAATGGAGGTACAGTGGAACTTTGGATTATGAGCATAATTCGTTCAGGAAGTGGGCTCGTATTCCAAAACACTTGTAAACCAAATCATCATTTCCCATAAGAAATAATGAAAACTCAAATTATTCATTCCACAGCCCCAAAAAATATGTACATAAAAATAATTAATACAATCTATAAAATGAAAATAAAACAAATTAATCTGTACCTTTAAAGTACAAATAAATCCTGAGAGATAAGTGTTTCCGTTGGTGTGCGCAGGCGCCGTGTGTGTGTGTTGAATTAGCCCCTTCCCTCGCCTCGTTTTACACAGTAACACTCCTCCCTCTCCCCACCTCGCTTTTTAAGATTCACGACAAACACACACACACAACGGAAACACCGTTTTACAGGAAAAAAAGAAATCTTTCTGAGACTAACATGAGCGTATATTAACAGACTCAATTTTTAAGTTTCACAACAAGCGCATAAACACAGCGGAAACACCATTTTATCGGAAAAAAAGCGAGACTGGCATGAGCGCATACTAAAGGAATCACTTAAGTTTCACAACAATCGGACACACATACAAACACGGAAACACCGTTTTAACGGAAAAAAGCGAGACTGTCATGAGTGCATACTAAAGGAATCACTTAAGTTTCACAACAGTCGGACACACACAAACATGGAAACACCGTTTTAACAGGAAAAAAAAAGAAATCTCTCTGACCAGACGTGAGCGCATACTAAGGGAATCACTGCTGTAAAGTAAAANTAACGTACCTGCAGAAAGTGCTCAAGCAGAGATGCAACAACTATGTCAGATGGTAAAAAAGCAGTTTGAGGAGTAGCTTAATGATGTTGGTCAGTCCGTGGTAGAGTGCATGGAAAAGCGAGACTCGCAATTGAAGGCCGTGATAAGTGCTCAACCAGCCGCTACATCCACTCCTTTCCCTCGGTCGGGGTGCACTTCTCATTCCCCCTTTCCGAATAGTTTTTCACACGCTACTACCTTCAAGGCCCCTGTGAAGCTGGAGCAGCACCTCCCTGTCAGAGGAAAACAAGTATCAGTTGCAGGAGCTGTTGTTGGAGTGGTCGACAGTATACATCAATCAAATTGGCCACACCAAGGTAATAACCCACTATATCTACACCACCGACAAAAGGCCAGTCAGGAAAAGAGCTTACCCTGTCCCTGTCCACAAACAGCAGATTGTAGAGGAGGAAGTCGCCAAAATGTTGGAAGCAGGGATCATCAGACCATCTACCTCGCCATGGGCTTCCCCTGTCGTGCTAGTGGGAAAAAAAGATGCCGGGACCAATTTTTGTGTGGACTTTAGAGCCCTCAACAGCAAAACACCACTGGACGGCTTTCCTATGCCCCAGGTCCATGAGTTCTTGCAAGCGCTCTACGGGGCTATGGTATTCAGCTCTTTAGACCTACGTAGTGGATATTGGCAGGTGACGATGCATCTAGACAGCATGCCTAAGACAGCTTTAGTCACAAAGAACAATCAGTATGAATTTCTCCATCTTCCCTTAGGCACAAAAAAATGTTGGAGCAACTTTTCAGAGGCTTATGACTTCCGTTATTGTTTTGTTTACATTGATGACATTGTCGTTTACTCAAGGGACCCCAGTACTCATCTTGACCACCTCTGACACTTATTTTCGTCCTCGAAGCTGCTGGTCTCACACTAACTTGAAAAAATGCAACCTCTGTCAGGCATCTCTCTTCTTTGTGGGGTATCTCATATCTGATGAAGGTATAAAAACAGAAGAATCCAAGTTAGCTGCCATACAAACTTACCCCGTTCCCTGCAACCTTAAGGAGCTACAGCGCTTCCTAGGTCTGGCTGGTTGGTACCATTGTTTCATTCCCCACTTCTCAGAGCGTGCTGCTCCTTTACATGCTCTGAAGAAAAAAGGAGGCAAGTAGGTGTGGACCTCGGAATGCCAATCAGCCTTCGAGGATTTGAGAAAGGCTCTTCAAAACACGCCAGTATTAACAGCCCCAAACTTCATTCGTCCCTTTAAGGTGCAGGCGGATGCCAGCAACGTTGGCCTAGACCTAGGATGGGGAGCATGTAATTGCCTACGCCTCCCAGATGCTGCATGGGGCTGAAAGCAAATACTCAGCGTCTGAGAAGGAGTGTCTAGCAGTGGTGTGGGCAGTGGAGAAGTGGCGCCAATATCTAGAGGGGTAAGGCATTTACCATCATCACTGACTATGCCGCCTTAACCTGGGTCTTCAATCTGCCGAACCCCTCCTTACGCCTAACCCGCTGGGTACTCAGGCTGGGCATTTGAATTCATGGTACAGTACCGTACAGGGCAATGCAACATTGTTCCTGATTCCCTGTCATGGCGCTGGGAGTGAGAGACAACAAACTCCCATCTGGCGGTACACCAAGGCAACGATTTGCAGTGGGTTCTGCCATGCGATTGGGGAGAGTTGTGCAGAGAAGCAAAATTATCCCAATGTCTCTACGGCCACGAAAAAAGAAGGGCCAACACTGCAAATCTTGACTCTTTGCATAAATGTCATGTAATTGTCGATAAAAGCCTTTGAAACGTATGAAATGCTTGTAATTATATTTCAGTACATCACAGAAACAACTGAAACAAAGATCTAAAAGCAGTTTAGCAGCAAACTTTGTGAAAACTAATATTTGTGTGATTCTCAAAACCTTTGGCATGCTGTACATGTGTGATGGTAATTATTAAAATGAAAGTATATATTTAATGTTGTATTATAAGTACATTACATGAATTTTTTACTGTGTTACAAATATACCATGAATATATATTTTTATTGGAGCAGTAGAATGCTGTTATACTTCTGGCCAATTCCAAATACTAAAAAAGTACACTTTGTGGTTAATACAAATATACTTTATTATATTATACAGTACACACAGTCTTCTATATTACTGTGTTGGAAATTTGTTACCAGTACACTAAAGGTGTTTAAGATAATTTACAAGTACTGAAGGCATTTTCTACACTATAACATGTTTTTGAAACACATTACATCACTTATTATGAGGCAGATTTTATTCATGAGTTCAACAGATTTAATTTGCACAGGGTTACAAAAAAAAGAAGAGAGTAGTGCACTAAATATAAGTTTATTTGTGTTCAATATAACGTCAAGTTGTCTCACAAACAAAAAATTAAACTCTAAACCAAGACAGACATTAATATTAGAATATATAGTATTATTTTATCTGATGTGTTGATTCTCTCTGTTGACACAGAGACTGAAAACAGGCCGAGAGCTACGGAACATTATACCAGAAGCAAAGTACATAGGCAGTATTTAGCAGTAACACATTAGACAACACATTCTATAACTTAAATGATGTACTTAATTACAAACAACCTAACAAAAACCATTAAATTTACCTTATGCCGATAAAAATAATGATATGAACGATATGAACTAACGCACGCAATGATGCAGATTCTAGAAAACAGACAGTCCGAATAGTGGCAGTTTTAATGCTGCAGTTCATGATATTTACCGCACAGAAGAGTTCAAACACAAATTTAATCTTGAACACTCAAAAGTGCGCTTCAGAGCACAAAAACAAGTTTGAGGGCTCACGCGCGGGAGAGATTAAGTGTGCAAAAACGATTCTGAAAGTGCTTGCGTGCAAAAAAGTGTAGTGCACTAAACATAAGCATTAATAAGTACGTATGAATGAGTATATTCAAATGAAACTGAAAATATACTGAGATTAACGTATATTAAAATGAATATTTTAAATGTATATTTTAAGTACATTGTTACAATGGTTATTTCTAGCAATTTTTTTTTTTATAATATGCTTTGGAAATTACACCTACCTTTCACTTAACATATATTTTCCTATAATATATTTTTGGAAATGTACTATAATACAAGTATTTTAAAGTATGTTTAAAGTTTAATTCCAAAAATTGGGGAAAGCATGTGTCACAATCGGGCCAGGCTCCGAATGAAGACAAACACCACGCCCCCCATTGCCAGAATACTGATTAGCACCACCTGATAGCAATCAGGATAAATCCACAAAAACGCACACCACACAGCAGTCAACGTCCGGGCTCGTATGCGCGAAAGTGGACCGAAAAGCTACTCCAAGTAAGACTTATAAAGAATTATATGTCTATTGCTACTTACCTAATCTCCTTGTACTTCATAGAAGTGATTCCAGGGAAACTTCCTTACCGGTATCTCCGTGGCTGTGTGTGTGGGTGTGTGTCTTCCCTCGCCGATTCTCCAGTGACTCCTGACTCATCTCTCTTCTCCTCCATTTTATTCCCCAGCCAACACCAGAAAGAACTCTGTCGGCACCGCTGTTCCAGCGACAGTATAGTTCCACATCAAATCAGTATTTCCCTGCTCCAGCGTGAATCTGACTTGCTCGCAACTGTTTTCAATAAACATTTCCCTCGTTGGAAACTTACCTTTCTGTGTCAGTCCGCCTTTGTTACAGCATGGATGGTACACCTTTTTCTTAGTATATTTTCAATGACATATCTAATATTTGAATACATTTGTAATACATTAAAGTGTATTCTCACGCTCTCTAACCCTCTCTAAAGTCTGGATGCACTCCTCTAAATCACAGGAAGCCATTAAAGAGTCATTTGGAAGTTAGTTAACAAATTAGGGGTTTCTCGTAATATACTGTCAGGGATAACCTCTAGAGGGCGCCAAAGCGCCCTGTGTTTTTGTTTGTAGTTCTTTTTTTAGTTTCAGTTTTATACTTCATTTCCCGGTTTTCAACTCGGTCAGGTCACGTGGGCGCGCACCTGATCCGAGTTGATTATTAGTCTCGTTATAAAAGGTGTGTTTGAGTTCTCGTTTTCGTCTTGCATTTGTTACAATAAGTTGAAGAGTATGTCTTGTCTGGTCTATACGTGGTTTAGTTTCGTTTTATTACTAAAGTATATTTGTTTATTTATTTCCCTGTTTTGTGTTTCTATTTAAAATAAAATAAATCGTTTCCCTGAACCAACTGGATCCTCTGCGTTTATGCCTCGCACAACCCAAGTCCGTGACATATACTTTTTAAAGTTTTGGTCACAAATGTTATTTGCATCATTTCTTGTCCTGAGGTGGCTAGTACAACACCAGAGCATACTGTAGATTAAAGATCCCTCATTGTGTAACCCAATTAAAATAATTAATCAGTCCATTACAGCTTCTCATTTCTTAACCAATCATGTCAGAAGACACATCCTGTGGTCGTGGCAAAGATGTTACTCTTATTTAGAAGAGTAAAATTATTTGCCTACATTAAACAAAGAAAACAACTAAGGAGATTGTTGAAACTACTGCCCAACACATTATTAAAACCTAGAAGGACACTGGTGAACCATCATCTTCAAGGAAGAAATGTGGTTGGAAACATCCCAGCATGATGGGAGATCATTTAAACACTTAGTAAACAATAGTGCAAGTAAAATCATTTTCACATCCAGAATGCAAAATGAAGAATTGACTGTGAAGCATTGGAAAAAGACCATATGGTCTGGATAAGTTTAGATTTACCCTGTTCAAGAGTTATGGGTGAATCAGTGTAAGAAGAGTGGCAGATGAAGTAATACACTCCTCATGCTTACTGTACAAGCCTGTGTAGCAGTACTATGATTTGGGGTTGCTTGTATTCGGTCAGGTCTAGGTTCAAAATTGTTATGTGCTTAAAAATACTACATAGCATTAATGCTGATTGTTTTTACTAAACAGAAAAGATGTGTTCTCTTCTTTAAAATAGAAATATGTGGCTCAAGAAATTTCAGGAGAGCTCCATACACAAACTTTTCAATGCCCTTTCGAACTCAACAAAACCAAAGGTGTGTGTGCATGTTTGTGCACCTGTGTGTCTTCAAGTCTGATTTTTATAAATAAGAGCTAAATATTCACCTTTGCACACCCTTTGTGGAGCATGCAGAACATGTGATGTCCTTCTGTGAACAGCAAGTGGAAGGACTTCCTCAACATAACTAAGAGGTGACATACTATTGAAAGCAAACCCTGAAAAAGGAAAAACTGCTAACACAAAGTTAAAAAATGGACTCAGGGGCACATGGCCTCAAGCCATTCATTCACTACTTCCCTGCATTTCCTTCCCAAAAGGCCAAATCAGTACCATCCATGCTTTGGTCAAGCTTTCTGCCTGGAAATTATAACAAAGACAGACACATATGTACAGATAATTTATTCTGTAAAGTACAAGCAAAACAATCCAAATGGTGAAAACAATTAACATGAACTATGGGTATAAGGCAAGAAATGTACAGACTATAAGTGAGACTAAGTGAGACTGTCACACATATTGCCGTAAACAACAGCAGCACCAACATAAGCTTGTGAGATGCATGCAAAGAAATTAGAACTTAAACTGAGGTGCTAACTAGGCATAATGAGATACAGATGAGACTGATTAGGAGACATGTAAACAGTTCATGTGATAGGCAGGGACTGATGAGTAGTGTAGTTAGTGTAGTTCTGCACCTTGCAGTGTTACAGTGCTACACTGGACAGTGAAATTCCATATTATCATACATTACTAAAGTAATAACCAATGCACTATACCTGTACAATTCTTGAGAAATTTTCAGGTCTGAATTTGTCCATAAACTGAGTTATATTTCTCAAAATACTGGCTGCTCTGATTGCGGATCCTTCTTCTTCCATGTGGTTGCTTTAGACAAACAAACATTTCCAATAAGTTACAGTGTGTGACAGTAAATGTCTTTGGTACAGTTTCCATTACTGTTAAAGATGTGATTTTTTTTCAGCTGTTGACTTTGACACAATATTTACTTTTTTACTCGACTATAATTTCTCATTATTGTGTACTCACAACTTGAGGGCCTATATACTACTACAACTACTACTACTACAAATAATAAATGTGTGTGTGTGTGTGTGTGTGTGTGTGTGTGTGTGTGTGTGTGTGTGTACAATATGTATTTATAGAACTCACATGTTCATCCACTATGTGATCAGATGCTTCTTTCTTTTTCCGTTTTCTGTGTGAAAGAAATACATTTATGAAGTGCAATGTGTTTGCAAATCCTCTAGGCCGAGTACAATTTAACATACATTACATAAAATTAGTTTAGTTCTACTTGCACATGAAACAAATTGTTCATTATACATAGATATTTGCAGAACCTCCATCAACAACGTTAAACACATTTTTAATAAATGGCAAATAAAGTTATGTCTGCTATGCTAAGTCAGAGCAGAGATAACATCCCAATATGTGCAGCACGGTCCACTGGACGTTTTTATTGTGTTACACAAACTATTCATTGGCTCCTTTAATAAAGAAAAGCTAAGCTTCTTTTCTGAATGACCTGCAGAACTGAATTGTGCCCGACCTTTGCTGTTGTGTGGGACACTACCACACTGCTGCACTCATAGAATGGTTTGCTAAACATCCCAGGATGTCAGTCCTACTACCTCAATATTCTCCCTTCCTAAAAGCCATAGAGGAGTTTTCCTTCTGTGGAGGTGTAGGTTTTATGACCACAATCCACATGACAATATGTCTTTACTAGATGACATGAATTCAGATTGTGGAAATACTTCTCTCTTTCTGTTTATTTTTATTATTATTATTATTTTTATGTTTTTGTCAATTATTACTGAATTGCAGCCCTGGAGTTACAGGATGTAAAAAACCTTCTTTTCACAAATAACTTTCTATATACGAATATATAGTAAAAATAAAAGTTATTAAAGAAAATCGCTGCAGTTCTGATTTTCTCTGATTACAGTACAATCAAAGAAGTGGGAAGTTGTTATTCTTACTCCGTTTCTACCTATATAGATTTATGTGACATATCATTCAAACCTCAAAGATAAAAGCTCACTGTTTATGGAATACTTTTTTTTATTACTGTTTTAAGTTATGATCAGTGGTTGTTGAAGTACACAAATCCTGTACTTTAATGAAACCAAACCAGAGATCACTCACTCACTCACTCACTCACTCATCATCTATACCGCTCATTCCTGTATCCAGGGTTACGGGGGGCCTGGAGCCTATCCCAGGAGACTTAGGGCACAATGCGGGGTACACTCTGGACAGGGCCAATCCATCGCATGGTACACACATACACACACTCACTCACACACTACGGCCAATTAACTTATCCTACATGTCTTCGGACTGTGGGAGGAAACCGGAGTACCCGGAGGAAAGTCACCAAGCATGGGGAGAAAATGCACACACCATGCACACAGAGACGGGAATCGAACCTGGACGGTGCAGGGCGACAGTGCTAACCACACCACCACCATGCCGTTTAAAACCAGAGATACACTAGGTAAAATATTACCCGAGTAAAAGTACTCCATTTACATTTCTACATGTATGACAGTACCCTCCTCCAGATGTACTTATGTATCAAAAGTGAAGGTACTATGATTTAATGCTTTTCATTTTATTGTATTACAGGTAAATCACGGTAATTGCAAATTTATTTTAAACACATAAACTCATACACACACATAAAATGATTTCACTGCTGCTACCTAACTTTACATGGATCATTAAAGAATAGGACCACTAGAACAAAATGGGATTAACAGTACATTTTAGATATAGATACATCTAGAACAGGGGTGGGCAAATATTTTTCTCCAGGGGCCAAATGATAAGCAGAAAATATTGTAGAGGGCCGGATTCTTCGTCTCGTAATGCCGACTCACATTGTACTCCATAAATACGGCGACCTGCTCTCCACAAACTAAACACATGGGTTTACCCCCGACTTCAGTAAATAAATATATAGTAGTCCATATTTTCTTGAAACCACAGCCTTCAGCATCCACCTTTCTTTTTTAGGCATGTCCAAAAATTTTTTAAGGGATACCATTACAATGACCTGTTTCTAATCACATGCACAAGGACTTGTTTCAGAGTGCCTGTACGTAAATGACACATGCACACAGTAAACAGGTTTCAAAGTAAACGCACTGCTGTTTTAGTCCATGCATTATGCAAAATTTTGAAAGTAGGTTTTTCTTTTCTTAATTCCAAGCAACCTTTCGCGGGCCAGTCAGAGTCGGGCCGTGCACCGTATTTGGCCCCCCGGGCCTTAAAATGCCCGGGTCTCATCTAGAAGATGCCAAATCAGGCAATAATTTTTCCCACTAATAAGTAAAAAGAAAAGACTAAAGGTGCATAAAGTAATGGATCAGAAAGTACCAGACAAGCTAATTTTGAGACATGTATTATGTGTTTTGGTTGAATGAGAGTATTGCAGGTGGGAAGAAATGTAGTACTGGAGGCTGTATGAAGAATCATGAAACAGGTTGCTTTTGTATTGAATGATGCATGTTAGCAATTGAAAATGTGTATATATAATGTAAATATAATATGTTGCATGTCATGGTCATTTACCTGTGAATAGCCACGACACAGAAGATAATGACAAAAATCATGAAGGCTCCTGTAACTGAAGAAACTATGTACAGTAATATTAATGCCTTTTTAACCTCTTCATCTGAAAAAAGGGGGGAAAAAGAAAAACAATCTGATGAAAACTGGCTCATATCCTAATAGATATTTTATATTATTATGAAATTACAGTAATTGTCACTTTAGCAACTGGCAGTTACTGTATGTGCCAGTGGTGTAATGCATAAAAGCATGCAGATAGAAGTCACAAGCAATCAGTAATCTGCATATGCTATTAGACAGCACATGTCTGCTTTGTGGACCAAAACTTAAATGTCTTTGCTGTGGTGAAAAGCAGTACTTGTGGTAAAAGTATTTCTGCCACAGCAAACCTATTCATTTATGTATACTTTAGAAAATGTATAATATATATATATGTGTATAATACACACACACACACACACACACACACACACACACACACACACACACACACATGCATGCACACAGGCACACACTGCATGTATGTGTGTGTGTGTCACTATTTGTGTGTGTCAGATGTGAAAATAAAAATGTAAAAAATAATAAATTGTGGTTTATAAAAGTTGAGGAGTCAAATTATGTTTTCACCAGAAAACCTCAACATCAAAAACTTCAGAATTCAGCCACAGCCAATCCAGCCATTTCACATGTTTATCCAGAATACCTTCTATGGTCAGTCTCCACTGCATGTCTAATGGAAAACATGAGTATAATCCTGCATCTGACAGTTGTACATCAGATATCTGTAGTTTTCTTGGATTTCGGGGGTCAACCTGCATCCTGCTTGATGAGTAGTTTGTCACAGTTTGGTTTATAACTGGGCTGTAGATAAAAAGAAGATTTCCATCTTTACGCCAACCAGTATCTTTAAGTTCACCAGTCAGAGTTCCATTGCAGTGTAAAATAACAGTTTCCCCCTTAACAGCAGTTCTGTTCATCTGGTGTAGAATATTTCTCTCATATGACCTGGTAATATCTGCCGGAATAAACCAAAAAAAGGTATTTTTTATTCATATGTTTTATTAGTTACACTATTAATGTCATATTTATACTAAAAATCATTTAAATTATATTATATTGTTTTATGTAATTTATATTATTTAGTGTATTTAAAGTAGTTTATTAATTAAAAAGGTTTTTTATATTCATAATGTAATAGAAAAAGCATTATTATTAATATTAATATTAATAGGGTTAATATCTATTTTTCCAATGTATAAATTGTGTGAATATTTAAAATTGTTTACCACTAAATATTAGACACCGTAATAGCATTCAATGATCTTTCGATGGCTATGAAGTCGAACTGAATTTAATTTATACACAGTAAAAATAGAAACATTTGCTAGGTCCACTCTGTTGCAGAAACAGAACACTAATACAACAATATGTTACTAAGGCAAACAGCCAAAATATACCAATATGAATCCTTACCTCCACAAGTTAGAAGAATCACAATGGTGCAAAGTCCAAGATGCAAAGTCCTGGGGTGAAGATATGTCATATTGATTCGAAGGTCCATGATATTAAATTAAGCGAATAATTTCAAATAATTTTGTCCTCATGTTCAGCCTTGAGACAGCTAAAGTATCTGATGTGTGTCTAAGTACAGAGAGTAAGAAGAGGAAGTGGGTTTAAGGAAACAGAACATCACAGAAAGCTGACTTGCCACTCCCCTCCTTTTTCCCACCAGAAAATGATAAGATTGACAACAGTCGATGTCAGAATGATTCATTTATAATGATTGTTATGGTGAAGATTACATGTATTTTTTTAAATATCAGTTTATTATGACTGAATTCATTGCATGAATATTTAACATTTAATATATTTAAAAAAAATGTGTTGTGGGGGGAAAAAAAACTCTGTGGTGATGTCAGTCATTTTTGGTAAGGCATGAACCAGTAAAAAACAGGTGCAGATGATGACAGATGATTAAACTAAATACATTAAATTTAGTTTTTTTGTGATATATATTTATTATTTAAGCTTGTTATGCCATAGCTCTATAGAAAAGACACTGGAATGAGACTAAGAAAGCTATGGTGTAATGGTTTAACCACATCATAGTCTAAGTAGATTATTATACAAGTCAGAGGCTGACACTGAGCTCAGTGAGTGAGTACCATCACAGCAACACTTGAACTTCCTGTGTAAGTTTCTCACTATGAGCACATTTTCTCACTTTAATGTTTATGTTATCTCTTATTATACATATACTTATGTATACTTTTGATTTAAAATTTGATTATAAAGATATTTCTTTAAAACAACACAATGTCTCCCCATTTCAACTGATATCTAGATGAAGCCTTCTTTGGAAGCCCAAAATAATTCTCACTTCACAGTAACAGTTCAGAGGAAGAACTCTAGCATGCAAAACTGACTTGTTGGAAAAGTGACAAATTTAGACCTGACCTCAGAGACATTCAGTCTGTATATTAAGTAGACCTTTTTGTTCTAAAGTGGTTAAACCAGAGTTCTGTTTACTAGCCACTGTTCTGAATAAATGTACAAGAAGAAACACCGAAACATACTGTATGTGCAGTCTATGCCCTGCAATACATTCCTTGCCTGATAATCATTCAACATTATTGATTTTATGGCTGATTGACTCTGTTCTTATAATATAATTACATATTATTCCTTAAACCAATACAGTCATTGGAAGAATCTTGTGTTCATAGAAACAAATATATTGTTTCTTAATTTACAACTGCCCATAACATTTTAATCCTTGACTCATTTTGAGTTTATTGACTATAAAAAAAAGAATTGACTCTAAAAAAGAATCATTAGAACTTAGTTGAATTTTTTTTTTTACCTTGATAATTTGGCTTTTGCAAATTCTTAAAAATGTGTAACAATACAGAGCTATCGTTGTTTCTCTGACCATTACCCTTCTTACTCTTTAACTATTGGTGGATGTCTTCATCAAGCTTATGCTATATCCTTTTTGTTCCTTAATAATTTACTTTAATGTGGTTCTGTGAGATTTTTTAAAATCTAAGTAATATAGATTTCACAAATATTTTGTGAAACCTGCTTTGTTAGGAAAGAGGAAATCTTAAGAAAATCCACAAACTGATTTATTTTTAAGTAATTAATCAATTATAGTAGTTAAAATTCAGTTCCATCAATTGCAATAACAATAATAATTAAGCAATATCACATGAGATAGGCTGTTGTGCTGGTTATTAATATGGCTATAATGTGAGGCACAAGGGCGCGACCTGAATGTCGAAGGTATCACAGCCATGCTAATATCTACCACACCTTTGAGTGGGATGTTGCTTTTATACAACAGTTCCACAAACATCATTTAATTTTCAACAAATTATGGTTTGATCCTTTTTAAGTTTCTCTTGATATTTTCACTTATTCTGGCTAGTACACTAATGTGTATAATCAGCTGCTCAAAACAACAAGTAGTGCCCTTGAATAGGGGTTACAGAGGGATTTGGGATTCAGCCTTGTGTTAGATGCTAGTTAACTTTTTAGCTTGCCTTAGGCCTAAATAAAACAGAGGAAATTCAAAAAGACTTAGAAGAAATTATTAAGGAGAGAAAGTTTTTGTTTAACATGATATAACAGTATCAGTTACTTGTTAAAAGAGCGTCCATGACTGGTTCTAAATATGGGTTTGGGCAGGTAGAAGCAATCATTTACAGCATACAACAAAACTGCAGACTAAATAATAAGTAAAAATAAGCAAATAAGTAAATCATAATTCTACCAGTGTAGTTAAGGTATAAATCATGTACAGATGATACTGATTGCACACCAGAAGTCACTATGTATTAAGTTTCAATTTATCAACTGTGCCCTAGGGCATAAAAATATATTTCTCTCTTATTTTCTCTGAGGTTGTGTAACTGTGTGGTTAGTACACACTGTAAGAACCACCTGTTTGTTGAGAAGACTGACAAACAGATCAGATCTCACACTCTAACCACTAGACCTGTTTTTCTCTGCTAAATAGGACACTAATCCTATTATAAAGTTTTAACCCCTAGGGGTCGATCACGCCTTTGCTCTTTGCTAGTGCATTGTAAATTAAATTAAATTATATTGTCGCAACCCAGAAACTCCATGCAAGATTTATGTTAACGAATATTTAAATGTAAGTAAATGCTAATTTCTGTGTTGTTTTTGATGGAGTGACATGCTGATGTCTGTGTCCAACAGAACAGGAAGAGCTTGCATGAAGAAACAAATCAAAGTTAAATATTTTCACATAAATATTTTTTAGGCACAAAAGAATCTTTCCCTGAGAAAATGGCTTGTCTCATGAATCCACATGAAGTGCTTCAAGTTTTTTAAATAATAATAATCATCATGCTTTTTTGCTGTTTTGTCCAGCGTTAAATAATTACTTGACCAGGAATGGCTGTACTATGGCTTTGAATTTATGACTGAAATAAAGCTGCTCACATCAGGTGTGCTTTCACTTTCTAAAAGGTAGTGTTTATTTAGCGAGTATATATTTGTTATTTTTCTGGGGTACTGATTTGACATTTTGTCTGCTTTGCAAAAGTTGCCCTCTTTGTGTTCTGATTATACTGTATTATGATTAAAATAAAGCTGCTCATATTAGCTCACATTTGCAGTGTTTTACTCATAGGGGGATGAAAAGTGCAAAGTAAAGTTTGTGCTGAAGTTTAATTCTATTTAACTTTATATATATATATATATATATAAAACAACAACTTAGCACAATGCACGTTGTCTTTGCATTTTAATTAACATTTCAGAGACCATGCTTTATTTTTTGTTTCTGTCCTGGCCTCAGTGAGCCCTGTTTTTGTGTGTGGAATCTGAGTGTATAGGTCAGCAAAGACATCAATAGGAGTCCTGGGAAAACCTTGTGTCATCTGAGCCAGATGCCTATAGGTCTTACATATTCACGAAAAGTATTTTATTACTCTGCTATTCTAGCATAAAATATTTTATCTTACATTAAAATTTATACAGAAAAGAAAGCAACATTTTATGCAAAAGATGACCACTTTTCAGACAAAAATAAATAATTGAAAATTAATTAATGAGAAAGCTTCTGATTTTCTGCATGCATGATAAAAGAAGCAGGTGGAGTTCCTGAAGAACTGCAGCTGTTTCTGCAGAATATGCAGTAAAACTAAGCAGCTACTTTCCTTATAAAACTGCACAAATTGTTCCTGAGACTATATTTTAAGCAAAGAGTCATCCACCAATTATTGACTTTGTTTCATTGAATAATGTTTTTTAATTTTTTAAATGTAGAAAACTTTGAAGACATCCTTGCTCTATAGCAGTTATTTGCATGTGCCTAAGACATGTTCACAGTACTGTGTATTTCTGTTTCCAGAACAGTGTCCAGATCCACCAGGATAAGGATGACCAGGATAAGGATGAGTGAGAATAGTATGATGTAGAAAAAATATATAACTCTGCCTTTTTCCCTTCCGATTGTGAACGTCATGCACATTTGACAAGTTGGAAACAAAGAAAAGTTCAATATTTGAGTTGAGATTCCTAAGACCTGATAAATGTGTTTTGTCATTTGCCTATTATACTGTACAGTCCCAGATTCTTTAATGTTTACCTGACAGACAGATACCTCCTACATTTTCCTACTCATCAAAATGTATTAATTATTTTGCTCATTAGTTTACTGATTTGGTTAAGCAGGTAAACTAAGTGATTGTTAATGATGTATTAAATATACAAATATACTTTGGGTGCTACAGTACTTCCTGTAAAAAAGTGCTTATATAAAGTAAGGTTTCTAACACATTTTCACAAAAATCAATCAGGATCATTACATTTTAAAACGTAAAATAAAAAAGCCAGACCAACACAACATACACTTTAAATGATGTGGCTTTTATGTATATCAATGACAGGCTTCTGAGTAACTGCAATTCTTACCACATCCTGAAGACATTTTCACACATGCTTTTCAGGGCTAAGTGCTAAACTTCTGGACTAGCTTTTGTTTAGCATATATATCTGACTTAACCTGAAATTAACATAGGTCTCTTTTTTGTCCAAAGTATTAAAGAAGCTAGTGCTTTTTCAACTTTCAACTTCATTATATGAAGTACACTATAACAATTACAGTTAGCATTCTTCATATAGTTGCATATTATTGCACCCTTCTCTGTTTTGGTAAGCAAAGTTTTTTTTTATTTTTTAGAATTATTTCTTCTTGGTAACTTTGGACAATTGTACTTGATACAACCAATATTAACATTATCCATGTGCATCACTTAGATATTTGGGATAGCCTTAACTTGGTACATATAATCATACAAAATGTTGTAAGGATCAGCTTTTCATTTTTACATATCGGCTCTTGGTGGCATTGCCCTAGCACTTAATCTTCCACTCCCCTACCACTTGCTTTACATATAATATAATCATTTGGTTAATAATAATAATAATAATAATAATAATAATAATAATAATAATAATAATGAATAAATACTCCGACATTCTGATCAGTAACCCACAGCCTTAACTGAATGAGCAGCCCTACTGATAAAGTCATTTTAAAATGCACTATAAACTATTTTAAAATAGTAAAAGGGCATATACTGTATATATATACACACACACACACACACACACACACACACACACACACACACACACACACACACACACACAGTACATCTTGTCCCATGCTATCCCTAACTAATGTGTCAGTTAGTCTATGTCAAACAAAAACATACACTAAAGCCACACAAGTTTGTTTTGAAGAAAAAAGGGGTTAAGATAATAAACACAATGCTAGTCTTGTTCAAATACTTCGGGCCCAAAGACAGCACCATATGCAGATGGGCAGACAGTGACAGCTGATTTACAGCATGATGCTGAACAGGCCAACCACATCTATCTATCTAGCCCAATTTATTCTTCTGTGTCGAGTCAACATGGGGCCTATGGCAGAGGCTCTACAAATGGCGTTGTGAGATTTTATCATTCTGTGTTGGTGTGTTTGTGTTGTGCTGCAATTACACCGCTAGTTGGTGGTGAGGTTTCTTTGCCATTGTGATGAGTGTTACGCGCCGGTCTAGGTCGGGCCGTAACAGGAATGAAAAAGAAAAGAAAAAAAAAAGAGGAAAAAAGGGGGTGAGACCAAAAGTGTGTTTGCTTAGTGTTTATTTACAAAAGGTGAACAAGCAAATCCCCAAAAGGTGGCTGTGAGCTTCAGAAGCCGCCAAGTCCAAAACAATAAATAAAATGCCCTCTACGTAGTACCAAAGTGAAACAACTAACCTGCAACAAAACTAAAGAAAAAGAAATACAAAATTATTTCCTTACTCCCCTGCTAACCACAAACCAAGAGAAAATAGTGTGTAAACGTCTCGGGTTACTTGACTGTAACCCTGTTCCC
>QMIH01002050.1:28401-38639 GCA_003987875.1 Clarias batrachus
TTTTTTTATAATCATATAAATAATAGACATTAAAAGACAATGGATAATAGAGAGGGTCTGATTGGGGTTCCTTTGTTCTGTTTGTTTTCTATTTAATTTGTCTGAACTTGAAAGTGGAATTTATTGTTTTTTATTTTGTTTTGATATGCTAAAGGGAGGCACTTTAAAGATGGGTAAGCTATACTGTATGTTTATATAAAATATTTTATTAAGCAGAATACTGCAATAATATTATAATGAGCTGAATGACTAATTTTTATATTTTTTAACAGATTAAAAAGCAACTTGGAAGATAAGAAAAGAAGTGAACCTGGGGTATCTAGCCATAATTTTTTATTATTTTAAGGCAGACAAACTAAAAAAAAAATGATTTGCATTCTTGTAATTTCTATTCATGGTTTCTTACTTGTGTGGCTTTTTTGCCTGTTCATGTAGGATCTGTCAGAGATGCAGATTCTCTCAACACAGCCATCTCAACAGATCTGAGATCATCTTCATGTCTGAAGTTCGGAATCAGTTGCCTTTTTCACTCAGCCTGTTCTGACCTCTTACTTTAAGTTCTTTCCTACTTTCTTTTGTAACAAGGTGCTTTGTAATGGCTGTAATGTGAATGAGTTTTTAAATAATATTGATTTGGTAATGTTTGTGAGATCATTGTTAAATGAAAGAGCTTTGGAATGGGCTTCACTGTTTATTAAAACGAGGCCACACCACCCAAACTAAATCTAGCAGTTTGTGCTTGTATTTGATCACATCCAGAACAAGATTTTATCTTCATCACCTGCCAATTTCATAAAACGTTTGGCCCAAATAATCTTGTTTTCTTAGATTTGTAATGTAAGATTGATTTAAAACCTTTATCCACCGCCAGAAAAGTGATTCATAATTTTATTTTAACCATTTCATAAATTTGCCATAGACAAGTACTGAATAAGTTACACATTCAGTGGACATGTTGGAATCACCTTTGTTGAAGCGCCTATGTCCAGTTATTCTTAAAATTGTGTTTTAGTTGTATTTGTATAGAAATATATAGATTTAACACAGCTAAATGTGGCTTGAGATGCATTGTGAGTGGTCTAAGAAATATGCATTATGTTCTGGTATGCATGGTACTGTATATACAGTACTTGACTTCTTAACTAATATCTTAAGGGCTATTCATGGCCTATATGTGGAGCTCAAGTACAATAGGTGAAGTGATAAACATCTTTCTTCCAAACCAGAAATTTTGTTTAATTTACACTTAAATTCATTTACACCTTAATGCAAATTCTGTCATATATGTAAGTCTATTTTTGGATGAACTTAAAAAAAATGCTGGATTTCATATGAGTACAGAGGGCTACAGTACATGACATTTATATTACATTAACTAACAAACATCAGTTAGACAAAAGGTTTTCAATATTTATGTTTGAATGCCCATCAATTTTGACTAAAATCAGGTTTTCAGTTTATTTTGGTATTAGAARATTTTTGGGAAAGGGGACACGGAATATACATTAAAAGATCTAAGTGTGATTGTTTTATCATTTGTTTATTTCTGCTTGGCTTGACATAGTGGTACTACTATGTTTATACTAATGAGGTATAAAAACATTTGRAAGTGTGATGTCACAATAAATTATCATTAACAAGGTGGTGTGATATGGCCCTTTGCAAAGAAATGAAAAAATACATCGAAGCCCACCAAAAGTGTTTAATTCCTCCTACACAGCTGCTTTTTTAATGATTRCAATTATGATATTTATTATTAAATGCTATAAATGTAAATATAATGTAAATATATAAATATAAAGTGGGGTATCATTTACCCCACACATTGCTAACCTTACTCACTCTTATCAATTTCTTCTTTACAACATCAGAAAAATTCACCAGTTTCTTTTTTCATAGGCTACTCAGGTGCTTGTTCAGTCCCTTGTTATTTCGAGACTGGACGACTGCAACTCGTTCCTGGCATGTCTGCCTCTGTCCACCATTCGGCCTCTGCAGTTGATCTAGACTGCAGTTGAACGTCTCCTAGCTCTCAGCTCTGAGATAGAGGAAAACATGCATCTATGCTCTTCTCTTTCCTAATCTGGCACTTAGGTGGTGGTGAACTTCCTCTAGATGTCCATACAGCTGATTCTCTGGCAATTTTTAATGACAACTTATCTTAGACATATCTGTTTTCCCAAGAGGATATGGTACTTAGTTAGTGTGTGTGTGTGTGTGTGTGTGTGTGTGTGTGTGTGTGTGTGTGTGTGTGTGTGTGTGTGTGTGTGTGTCATTTTTAGAGTTTGCTCTTTTTTCCATTGCACTTGCATAAGGAATGCAGTAAAACTAGCCCAACAACAGAGCTGATAATGTTGCTGCTGCTTCCTGGGTAGGGTGCCGGGTGCCTTTTTGACTTTAATTTAAATCACTAATTCAAGTATAGAAGACAAATAGAATATAACAAATATAACATAGCTTATTTAAAACTCTAATGCATTGRATGAATTGATTATTTCAGCATGTGCTGTAATGTTTCAAATTACATAACCTTGATTTACAGTACGCATTGTGTCACTGGAAGCCAAAATGTTTACAGATGATTGGTCTTAGCACTCAACTTGCAATACTAGTTTGTACTAGTTCCTTATTGGACTCAGCCAGTATATTTAATTGAATTGCATAATAAGCAAAATGAAACTGGATTAATAAACACTGAGGCTGATGGACGTGTCACTGCTTCTTGTGTTCGTTTTTACTGCCGGGGTTGATGGTAAGGCTTTTGTACTACTACTACTACGACTACTACTGAAGTTTTTAAAAGTACCATACTTTAATGCATAAAATTATAAACACTGAAATTGGATTTGGTCAATGCACTTTACAAATAAATAATAATAATAAAAAGAATGAGAATAAGGAATAAGGAAGTGGTTTAAATATAGCTTCAATTACCCTTTTTTTATCTAGATTTAATATAAAGCAAACAAAAAGTTATTTTGATACATTTTTGTGTGTTTTATTATTATTTATTTATTTATTTATTTATTTATTTATTTTACTGTCCAGGACTCCATGTCCATGGCCCCTCTGGTCCGGTCCTGGCCCAGCTACAAGGCTCAGTCCACCTTCCATGCTTTAGTGAAAGCCCACTGCCTCTTGCAGGTCTGCAGGTGGAATGGAGAAAGATGGATTCAGACTCTGTAGTAAGTCTCTTCCAGCAAGGAGAAAGTGAACCAGATCTCCAGAATCAGGAGTTTAGGAGCAGAGCTGACTTTTTTCTAGATGAAATATTCAAAGGGAACTTCTCCATCTTACTCAAAAATGTGACAGAGAAAGACGCAGGAATTTACAGATGTCAAGTTACTACTTCCCATAACTCCAGTGAAGTCATTGTGGAAATTACATTTGTCAGTGAGTAACCGTAATACTGTATTACGTGATGGTTTGTTTCTTATATTACCCATCTTATTTGTTTATTTAATACTTTAAAGTAATTTTAAGAAAAACTACAGCTTTTGCCTTTATTACTTTAAAAACGTTTTCCACTTCATTCTTTCAGAGCATCTGGTGGTGAGAGGGGCAGACAGACCTGTCCTTGCTCATGAGGGTGAGGATGTGATACTGAACTGCTCTGTAGATTCTCATGTTCCAGTCAGTGAGATAGAAGAAGTGACCTGGAAAAAGACTGACCAAGATCAAGACATCCTTGTCCTTCTCTATCAATTCAGTGAGATCTTCCCAGAGTCCTCACATGAGCGATATCAGGGAAGAGTTGATTTATTTTTTTCTGAAATCCCCAAAGGCAACTTCTCCCTAAAGCTGATGGGTGTAATGATAGAAGATAAAGGAGAATTCATGTGTGAGGTCCACATGAGGAACATGTCAGCACATACCACTGTGTTTCTGCAGGATGTAGGTAATATACATGTTTCAAGTCACTCAATAGTTGACTGCGCTATACCATCAAAATTAAAATGTTAGGAAAATAATTTGGTGGGAAAAACTTTTTCTGACCTGTTAAAGATCTTTTGAATTAACAGAAGACATGCAACAGCTGAATGAAATGCTCTGGAATATATATAGTATCTCAAACAATAAGGAAAATATGGCAAAGCAAAACTATAAAGAGCTTTGCCATTCAGCTGGTACTATGCAAGACAAACCTTTAAGATGTGTGATGCTTGATGTTGCAGTTTTTTCAAACAATTTGCACCATTGTTCCTAACATCATGTTACAGACTTGACCACTAGCATATAATTTAACCCTTAAAGCTCAGAGCAGTTTTAGTTTTTTTTTTTTTTTTGCATCACTGTGTTTTAAGGATTATATCAAGGCTTAGCGATTGCACAATATAGTGTGTGTCATATCGTTTTTTCAGCACAGCCCAGGTAATATGTAATTTTGACCAAATACACACACACACTTGACCAAAAACTATATATATTTTTAAAATTCAATATATTTTTTAAATAAATTGTTATATATATATTTAAACTTAAGTTGCCAATCATGCACATGATAATACCTGCCTAATTTCATACCTACTTCTGAGATAAGGAGCAAGTTTAAGGCCTTCACCAGTTGTTTATGTTTCATTACTCCAGGTTTCTCTGCACTCCATATAACAATACTGGTGTTGTGCGTGGTTTCACTGTTGCTTGCTATAGGGTTGTGTGGTCCTGTTTTTAACCTTCTAAGAAATAAAGGTATTTTGCTTTCCAAATTGAATTAAATGTTTAAAATATTTCTTGTTATTATATTTATAAAAATATTTTTTCTCTCTCTCTTCTCTCCTTAGATGCTAGCAACAAAGCCATGAAAATGCACATTTCTCTGATCCTCTGTCCAAACATCTGCATATTTGTTGCATTTTGCCTGTGGTCAAAAGAAGGTAAATCTATTGTCGTTGGCCCCCCTTTTTGATTTTTTTTTTTAACAAACCTTGAACCTTCCATATGGTCTGAATATATCTGACATTGGTTTGTTTTCATCATAAAGGGTTTCTTGCTGAAGTCATCACTTGTTCAACTATCAGTATAATAAGACCCATCATGTTGCTAAAAACCTCTTTGTATATTGGCAGATTACCACGTAAGTATTCAAATGTACCTTTGTTACCTTTGCCCAAAAAGGGCAACTCCTTATTCTTTTTTTAAATTATTATTATTATTATTGTTGTTGTTGTTGTTGTTGTTGTTGTTGTTATTGTTGTTAATTTACAGAGTTCCTGCAAAAAACAGTGAAGGCTTTGGCTGTTCCACTTTACCAGTTAACTGTCATCCTGAGTGCATGTTCATGTAAGTAAAACAAGGAAGGTACATCAAAATTCATGTCTAACTTACAGAAAGCAAAAGTATATTTTGGTATTTTTTTGCACTTCTGTACATTAACAGGGGGGTCATTAGCTTGTCTTGGTATCATGTTTATTAAAGTAAATTTTATCGTGCTGGTTACTGAAAGTAAGTGAGACTTTATATTTCACTAGTCTACATTCAATTTTATTTTGATATTAAATATTAAAATTGTTAGACTCATTAACAGTATTTTGTATGTTTCACATCTTCAAAATCTTTAGACTAAAGTTAATGTTGATTACCAACCAACACTTCATGTTCTTTATCACTAGAACACATTAGGACTGTTATTATGGTAGGACAGGAAACGTTCCACCTCTGTAATCACCATGTAATTGTAAAACGCCTACGTTAAAGTTGTTTCTTCAAGTGATGGAAAAGAGAGAAGTCACTGGGTGCGAGTTCGGGGGAGTAGGGGGATTGAGGCAGAATTTCATACCCCAAGTCGCCCACCAGTCTCACTGTTTTGTGAGCTAAATTGGTTGGAATGTTGTAATGAAGAATAGGCACTTAAGGTTTTTCAACTGAGTGAGTGCCATTTTCATGTTGACCCTCTGCCAGCATCATGCAGAACTATATTGCAGATTTTTTAAACAAGAATAAATGTTCATGAACATACTCATGTAATTTGGGCAAATAATATGGGCAATTTTTTCATATGATAATATGCTTTTTATGACTGCCCCTCGTACTTAATTTATGTAAGTGCAAAGTCTGTTTGTGTTTTTCATCTTTATTTAGTTATTCTCGTCAAGCTTGCCCAGACAGAAGATCAAAGATCCCCCTTTTTACTAGGACTGACAGGCTTAGCAGTGCTGTTTGTCATCATTGCTGTTGTATTAGGTAAGAAAGGACATATTATGTATATTTTGTCATTTTGATAATCAGTTATTTTAATACTTTTTACATTTCTGGCATATCAGGTTTTGATCCAAACCCCTCCTGATGCTTAGCATAATTTGCCATAACAATAAGCTTCCCAAAAGTTCCTACATCACCTGAAAAAAACGCAGCCCCAAAATATTAGTGCTCCATTTTATTGTATGTTTGGAGGCATCTTCTTGTATAAAAGAAAAGTGTTGTCGTACATGGGCAAAAATTTATTTTTTGTTTTATCTGACCTCTTCTGTGGAGAAAAAAAAGAAAAGACGTCATAAGTCCTGCTGCTTTGTCAGAATAGTTAAAAAACATTTTTTGTTAATTATTTGTCATAATATCTATTATGGTTATTTTTAATTATTATTATGATTATGATTATTATGATTATTATTATTTTGAATATACCAATATTGCACTTGAAATGTATTGTAAGTGAAAAGAAGGAATATTGCGCAAATGTACTGGTAATCAGATATTGCACTTGGAACTTATCTTGAATTGAACTACAAATAAATATCTCTAACATTGCAATTCAACTTTTTAAAACCATGATACATTGTCATTGTTGTACTTCAGTATATCATTCATTTTTTTTCTAAATAGACATTATGCATAAAATCACCTTAAGTAATTAAGATATATATACGTTGTAGCTAGTACTAATTACAGAAATGTACCCAGCCTATGTTTTTATTTTTTCAGCTTATTTATGAACAATATTGTTTGTCAAAACCTAAGACTTTGTGCTGGTGTGTGTGGGGCATGTTCTTGTTTCACAATGCACAAATTACTGCATTTGCTGATTTTTGAGGTCTTTATTACAAAAGCCTTTTATTACATACTGAAAGCTAAATAAGAATTTGCCTTTCACTGTTTTACAGGTGTCTTTGGTTTCCGAATACAGTTGACTGTGTCTCTAGAAATAATAAATGGTGTGTTTTTTGGATTTATCCTTAATACCAATAGAGCCAGTTTGAACTGTGAGTACTGTTATACAATGTTTTAATAATGTTCAATGTTAGCAATGTTGACATATCAGTAATTTCCTATACAATAAATCTAAACAAATCTACATTTCTGTTCAATCTGCTCCACAATCATTAATACCTTCTTGRCATTTAGATGWYTATGAGATGATAGCTGTTGTACCATCACTGATGATGGCGTTGCTGATGGTCCTCTCTCTACAAAGGCACATTTTAGAAGGAAAACCATTTCGATGTAAGAGTCAAGAGCATTTGGACAATAATCAAATTCACTTGCTAGTTAACCTTTTGTGAATTTACTGTATGTGCTGCTGTTATTGAAAAATATAATGTTTTTTTTTAAATAAACTGTTTTTCTTTATTCAGGTGTTCATATTGCTTTGTCATCCACTATTCTCACTGTTATGGGACTCTATGAAATTTCCAGTTATATTTTTTTCTCCATGATGATAAATGATTTTGTCAGAGGTAAGTACATGAGACCAGGAGAGTAGTATTTTAAAAGCAATCCGAAATTTTACTTGGAGCCAATGCAGGGTGGATTAGGTAGGGGTGATGTGCTCATATTTTCTGGTTCTAGTGGCTCTCGCTGCTGCACTCTGGACTAACTAAGGCTTGTTTATGCACCTGGATGAACAAGCAGACAATAAGCCATTACAATAATCCAACCTAGAGGTGATAAAAGCATGAATTAGCAGAATTAGCAGAATTGACTAAACAAACATTATTTATGTCTGTACTTGTTATGTTAATAAAGTAAAACTTAGCTTTGGCAGAGCAAGGTTGCTACTGAGTTGTGAAAAGAATGTCTAAACAATGTCTCACACTCTACACACTGGACAAGCTGAATGTTAGCCATTTTAAGATACCTGAGTTGTGGTTTGTTGTTAGTGGATGAATTCCACTTGTTGATTTTAGACGAAGAAACTAGAACGTTCTCCAAAAAGTAGAAAAGCAGAAAAAACACAAAAGTAGAAGGTGCAATAAAAATCAAATCATAAAGCATAATTTCTTGATAGAAATAGTGAAAAAAACAGTATTAGATGCTGACACAAACAAGAAACTTTCATGCTAAATTATTTTACAACAGAAAAATACAGTATGTCACCATCATAATCACCAACTGCGCTGTGATTATTGGAAGCTTAATATGCATGTACTGTATGTATGTATGTATGTATGTATGTATGTATGTATAGATAGTATGTATGTATGTATGTATTTATTTTTAAAATACCAATCAAAAGTTTGGATACACCTTCTTATTCAATATTTTTTTCTTTATTTTTATTGTTTTCAACCTTGTATATATTAATACTGAAGACATTAATATTTTCACAGAACAAATGTGGAATTATGCAGTCAACAAATACAATTTCAATAACCCAGGATGTGTTTTATATTTTAAATTCTTCCCACTAAGTAAGAACCAGGTGGAATGGGACGTCACTGCAAAAACGTTGTGAAAGCCATGATGAATAATTGTGCTCTCAATTTTGTTACCGACATTTTCACCAGCAAAGCAACCCATCAGACCATCAAACCTTCTCCTCCATGCTTCATAGTGGGAAGCGCACATTCAGGAATAGCCTAGTCACCCTCTATATGTCTAACAAAGACGTTGTGGTTAGGACTAAAAAATTTGGACACATCAGAACAAAGGACAGGTTTCCACTGATCTGATATATATTTTTGTATTTCTTAGTGCAAGCAATTCTCTCCTGCTTGTTGTTTTTATTTAGTAATGGTTTGTTTGCAAAAAAGTCAACAATGAAGGCCTGACTCAGGTGGTCTCGCTCTGTACATTGGACGTAGAACTATGAGATGCATTCATGCACTTATCACTAATCTGAGATGTGATAAATCAGCAGTTTCTAAGGCTGGTTATTCTAATGAACTTATCCTCTGCAGCAGAAGTAGCTCTTAGTCTTCCTTTCCTGGAACGTTTAATCAAAGCATTTGATGGTTTTGGTGACTACACTTGGGGATAAAAATCTTTAAAAATTATTGAGATTTGTCAGATTGATTGACCTTCATTTGTTCAAGTAATAATAACCTGTCTTTTTACTTCACTCAACTGAGTATTTTCTTTCTATAATATGGATTGCCGTAGTTGTAGTAGCACTAATAATGTTATTAACTCTATAACCACCCTTTCCCTGCACAATACCACTGATGGTCTAAAGCAGATAAAGAAGACAAGAAATTTCACAGATTAATTTTTGACTAAGCGCACCTGTTAACAGAAAACAGTTCAGGGTGAATACCTTGTGAATCTGAGGAGAAAATGCCATGAGTGTGCTGAGCTTTCATCAAGTGTTACACTGAGTTGTTTAATAGTTTTTGTTTACTATATAATTCATATTGGTTATTTTGTTTGTTTGTTTGTTTGTTTTTCAGGATGGATACTCATATTCATGGCTGTAATGTATGTACTTGCATGGTTAGGGGTGGTTTACTTAGTGCGTTGTCATCATAGACTAAGATGCTGCAATCAATGGAAAAAAATAGGATGTGAGTATAATATTTTCTCATATGTTTTAATATGCTGGTTCTTTTTCAAGCTTCTTTTTATACTGTACATTATACATAGTTCATATATAGCATAATATTGATAGTAGCAAAAAGACAGAATAGTGCAGGATGTAGGCAAGCCTAACTAAAGTTCTAGTAGATTCATCAATGCATTGATTAGAATAGTTTACTTTTATTAACCTTTTTTTTTTTTTTTTAGATTCATGCTGCCTTGTTATTGTTGCACTTTTATTCATTACACTTGGGATGGTGTTCTTTTATTATGTAATCATCATTATTGAAGATAAAGGTAAAAACTTTCCTGAAGACTTTTTTATTGTATTAAATTTACTCTTTTTTTTCCAAATTTTACAAATTTAGCCCTCCAAAATCTTTATACTGCAAAGTAGTACAAAATGCCAAAGATATAAAAAATAATAAAATTGCATGTAATTACTTAAATGTATTCTTTTTTTTATCTATGCCGAACGAAATATGTCACATTCTTGACATATAAATTTA
>QMIH01002050.1:38693-73506 GCA_003987875.1 Clarias batrachus
TTGTTCAGTATTTACATGTGGTTTTAAAATGTCAAATGAAAATTGTCAATTTTGGAATGAAAACATGAAATGAAATGTAATGAAAACATGAAATTCAGTGTGAAACTGGGCAATTCTGCCACAAAGATGTTTGACACGATTTGGCAAGTTTATGGCAATGCTGCAATTAGTCATTCAACTGAAATGCACACTTGAAGTGGAAAAACATCACTGGAAGATGATGAGAAATCAGGAAGACCTTCAAGTTCATCCCCAAAAATGTAAAAAACATCCGGCAACTTGTGCATGATGATCGTCAGAGAACAATCCACAATGCTGCTGCCACTGTCGGTGTGTCAATGCAACAGTCCAGGCAATTCTCACGTGTGATTTGAACATGCCCCATGTTGCTGCCAAGTTTGTTGTCAGGAGAAGAAGGAACATTGCATTGAATTCTACCAAGAACTCTGTCAATGTGACGTGGGTGACCTGTCCTTTATGTCGAGGATCATTACCGGTGATGAAACTTAAGTTTATGGGTACGTCTCTGTAAAGACAAAGTAACTGTCTTTACTGTGGAAGAGCTCATTGTTTCCATAACCAAGAAAGGCAAGACAGGTCCACAACTCGACCAAGTGCATCTTATCTTTGCTCTGAGAAAGCACCTGATAATGACATATGGAAAAAACAGCTTGTAAAGAGGGCTAATCTTGAAACTTTTTGATACCACATTGTACCGATTTAAAGTACTAAACCTAAGGTATAATGTAAAACCTATTTGTTAATTGATGATTTCTGAGACTGATAAATGCAACAGAGGTAGGTTTTGGTCTTGCTTTCCTGGTTCATCACGGTGCTTGATGGGTTTCGTAAATGCACTTAACAAATCTGTATACAGTATATACAGGGGTTGGACGATGAAACGGAAACGCCTGGTTTCAGACCACAATAATTCTTTAGTATGGTATAGGGCCTTCTTTTGCAGCCAATACAGCATGAATTCATCTTGGGAATGACAAATCCAAGTCCTGCACAGTGGCCAGAGGGATTTTGAGCCATTCTTCGTGCAGAATAGTGATGAGGTGGTTCTGAGGTGATTCTGGTGGAGGACTACGTTTCCTGACGCCTCCAAACCACTCTGTCACCAATCTTGCTGTGTGTATTGGTGCACTTCAGGATACAATGTTTGAACCATTGGGTGCACATGGTCCTCCAAAATGGTTCGGATCCTAGGCAGTGGTGCACCCATCTAGCACAAGTATTGGGCCTAGGGAATGCCATGATATTGCAGCCCAAACCATCACTGATCATCACCCATGCTTTACTCTGGGCATCCAATTGTCTGTGTGGTACGATCCTTTGGGGCTTTGCCGGATGTGGAAAAGACAGTGAAGGTGGACTCATTAGAGAACAATACATGTTTCACATTGTCCACAGCCCAACAGACAAACAGTTTTGGTGGAAACAGGAGAGTTGAGGTGCACATTTAATTCTGTGGTGAGTTGGCTGTGGTTTTATGTTTTTTTAATACAATCCAGGTTAGCACACGGACATCCCTTTCAGACAGCTTCCTCTTACGCCCACGGTTAATCTTGTTGAATGTGTTTCGTTCTTTATTGGTAGTACTGTTTATATAAAATTCACCCCAACATTAAGGAGGAAGGAGGAGGATGATATGGTAGAGTTGATACTAGAAATGTCTCGAGCCAGCAGAATTCCTTTTCCCATAGCATTAAGTTTCCACATCTTGTAAAAAGTACATTTCTTAAAAAGCAATACAGGTGATTTATTCAATTGATTATTTTAACATATTTTACATATTTTACTTATGTATGTTATAGAGCATGCTGGATATTTGGCCCTGGCAGCATTGGTCCATGTTTTGGCAGCACTATGCTTGTTCAAACATCCAAAAAACTTACCCAGTGAGTCTACTATTTACTTCAGGATTATCAAATACTTTTTATTCTTCAAATGACTTTTTAGTCAGTCAAGCAGTAATAACTAACCGTGTTCTGAATTACAGATTTACTCCATATTGTTGTCTACATGTTTGGAGCTGTAGGTCTCAGTATTATAAGTGCAACTGTTCTCAGCACAGAACTAATCCTGAAAGCAGGTACTTTATGATGTTATGGACATATAAGTAAAAAAAAAACAATATAATTACGGATTAATTTATTATGAATCTATATTTATTTATTTATTTATTTATTATAAATGACTCAACAGGAAACCTATTCTCATTTGAATGATATTAGATAATGCAGATTGTGTTACAGTCATACTGTGTGTTACTGTTGGAGGGTGGAAATCCATTATAATTGAAATGTGTTTAACCTTTGTGGGCTCTTCCCGTTTTGGTTCCCTCCAGTACCCTCGGGTCAAATTGACCCGAGACATATTTGGGGTGTTAAAAGCAATTAAAAATCAAAATTTTACTCCATAACACATTAACATATATGACTTTTATCTCAAATTCATACAATATAGAGAACATATCTTGAATTATTGCAACCAGTCCCTCCTAGAACACAATTTTGTGTTTGATTATTTTTTTGTCAATCATGTCAGTCATATCATTGTAGTCAAGTATGACCTCTGGCTTGCGATCCTCCCGGCTACTTATTTTCCCATCCTTGTGTAGAGTGCTCATCAGCAACACATTCTTTCCTTTTTTTGGTATGTAAGATACCAGGGTAGTGTTGGCTGTGAACAAGAAGTTGGAGGAATGCACTGGTCTGCTCTTCACAGTGAGAACCTCAGGTCGGAGCTCTGTCCTATTTTTATCAAACTTTTCCAACCATTGTCAGCTTTCTTTTGAGAAGCTCCTGTCCCAGTTTGTATGATGTGAAAAAGTTGTCGCAGGTAATGTTGTGACCACTTGGGCCCTGTGCCATATCTAGCACCACTCGTGTCCCCTGGTTTTTTTCAGCAGCTCCTCCTACTTGCTTCCCTGTATAGATTTACATGTTCCATGCATATGAAGAAACAGCATCACAGGCAGTCCTGATTTTGACACCATACCTTGCTGGTTTTGAACGCATATACTGCCTGAAAGGGCAGCSGCCCCTAAACCCCACATCTACAGTTACATTGGGCCCAGGGTTGTAAAGGCGGGGAAGCTGGTCCACCCACTGGTCCCACACAGTGCGGATTGCTGCCAGCTTGTCACCSCGCTGTCTAACAGGTCTTGATTCCTGGTTGTCAAATCTGATGATTTGTGAAAATACCTTGAAGTTCTTCAGAGACATTGTGGCTCTAAAAATTGCTCTCCCTGTTTCAGTATCCCATAAACTTTCAGTGGACTCGCCTCTTGGCCTGTAGACACCAGCAAGGATGAGGATGCCAATGTAGGCATGCAGATGCATGAAATCCATCTCTTTCCATTGCTCACCATAAACACATCTTCCCTCAAGATTGGTCATGTCCAGAACAATTTTTTGAATAGAGTGAGTTATATCTTGAACATGTGCGACTGCAAATCGTGTGTGTCCTGGTACCATCCGAATTATGTTTGCAGCTGAGTGAGGGGACAAACACCATTCAATCTGTCCATTTTTTGACAGAAATGTCTGCTGTCCTCCACTAGCAGAAGGGTCTTGGGGTGCTCCAGTAGCTTTTTGTAGTCCTCCATTTGCTGCTCTTTGAGGTGCATCTTCCTGGTCATCTTGAGATTCACTCTCAGAATCTGAATTTGTCTCTACGTCATCATCATATTCTGAGATATTTCCTCTTCTGCATCGCTGTGTTCCTGACTCTCTGTGAAGCAGACATATTTATCTCTTTTTGTCCCGTCCCTGTGATTAGCAGGTGCGAGGCATATAGTCAAATAAAATGTCTGATGTGTAGAATGTTATCAAACAACACTCTAAACTACTGGACATGTGTCAGAAGTTCAAGAGAGATCAAACAGTTCCATCTGTGCTTTGGTGTGTCTTGATGTGCATGTCTGTGCTCCGCTGTGTATGCGGGTCAAAATGACCCAAAGACCTTATGAAGGATCTAAGTGTGTGGGGTAAAGTAGCAAGGATGCAGTTTTTTTTTCTTTATTTGTACATGTTTATCACAGAAAATGAGCTAAGGCCATGGAGTTTCAGGCGAAAAGAATATACACTTGTAACATTTTTATTCTTGTAAAAATTAGAAACGGGTCAATTTGACCCGAAGGCCACACAAGGGTTAATATAGAGACCAGTTTCATATACAAAACTGTTCGTAGGAATTTCAGTCTTAAACTACTGATTGGCTGCAGTCACAAGCCATTAACAGTCTAACATCAGTTAACTGAAGTGGCCACTGATCCCTCTGGCGGGACTATACAGCTTTGCAACCAGCTTATTAGAACAGCCCAAGAGTACATTAGTGAGGCAGGGGTTCGTTTACTGCAGTTTCGCAAGGGATCACATTCCGTGCAGGTTCAGGGACATGTCATGGATTGGCCTAAGACCTGTCATGGACCAGCTGGCCATTTGAAAGAACTACTTCTGTGGATAGTCATTAAATTTAATCCATGTTTCTGTTAAACAGAGTTTATAAAACTCCTGATCAGCAATTGTTTGATTAAGTGCTTTAAGTAGAATATCTAATATTTACCTGTCCTAGCTTTAGATCAAATTTAGTGTCTATGTATTCATTTTGGTCTAATTTTACATTAATTTTATAACTAAAACAGACTTTTAGTATTTTTACATTTTTGTTTCAGTAGGTTGGGTAACAGACAAAATCTAAATCTGTTTGTCTGTTCTACTGTACAGTACATCCTGAGCTCTGGGTAGCCACTAATTAACTAGGCCTGTTGTGAGACTATGAGCTATACTGGCAAGAAATAAGAGCAGCACTTTCCCCAATGGGATGGACACCATCCCGACCTAACAGGCGAGCTTTGCTGTCAAAAGTACTCCAATTGTCTATAAAGCCCACATTATTTTCAGACCATCACCTGGACATTCAGCGGTCAGTGACCATAACCTGCTGTAAGCTATGTCGCCACGTCACACTGGAATAGAGCCAGAGCATACTACATCATCAGAAATCAACTTTTCTAATTTAAACAAACTTCAAACTTCTACACTTCTGATTGATGCATATATAAATGTATTGTTAGCTCCAGAATGTGCTACTATCTTTGATAACCTATGCTGGCCAAATGCCCTGAGATTACAGGCTATGTCTAGCACCCTGGGTTCACCTAACTAAAGCAGATAGTTCCTCCTTCATGTGCCTTAGTATGAAGTCTCCAATAACCAGGGCTATTTCAGGTTTCTCAGTGGATGCTTCACAAAGGAGAGCAAACCTGTTGGACATGTCAAGCTTGGCGGATGTACAGTATGCTCTGATGTTATAGCCTTCCACCTCCTCACCCACTCGCCCTGCTGTGAGGGCCCTAATGCCAGAGTCTTAAATTAGAGTAATTTGAATAATTATAACAGTATAATTAGCATAACAACTCATAACACAAGTTTTTTCACTACAGTCATTTGTTAGTATTATTTAAGTATCGGAACTAATAAAAGTATTTTGTATGACTGGAACACATCAGAATGAGCTGTTATTAGTTTTTATTGTTGATTTGTATTAATACAGGCCTTTGAACAACTCATTCATACCGTTCTTCACAGAATCCAATAACAAGCTGATAAAATCTCTACAAATGTTCAGGCTTCCTATGTATGTTTAGTAGATGTAAAGAAAAGAGTGAAATTTGACTGTGTAATTTGTTCCTAGGGAAAGGAACGCGGGCTATAGGAGATCTACGTGGCACTGTTTTATCTTTTGAAACAGTGTTTGTTGCTGCTTGGCTTGTTTTGCAAATCTATGATGCCTGTGAGTATTCTAAGCAGGGAATAATTAGTTTTATTAATGGAATACATCTATATATATATAATTGTCAAAAAAGGGGTAAAATGATCTTTTTTTTTCATGAAACAGGGATGAGATTAAGAGACAAGTAAGCTCAGTGTTAATTAAATATGCATTTAATTTTAGATAAATGTGCTTATTGAAAAAAAAAAATCCTTTTTGAAACAATCTCTGTTCTACTTTCCTTTAAACAGAATAAACCACAACTTTAAAGATAGGAGTTCAACAGGACCTAAGGTATGAAAAAGTGTGTGTGTGTGTGTGTGTGTGTGTGTGTGTGTGTGTGTGTGTGTGTGTGTGTGTGTGTGTGTGTGTGAGTATGTAAACACATACATAGAGCTAGAGCTTTATGTATGTGTTTTGTTTTTCTTTTACTTTTAATTAGAACTAACAAAAACCCAAAATGTATCTGCTAAAGTATACCGCACATATATATATATATATACATATATATATATACATTTTATTTATTTTTTTATACACAGAAAAGTATAAACATGTACTGTATAGTATTCGATGCTTGTGCTTGGTCTGAGCTTTTATTGCATGAATTTCTGCAAACAAATTATTCTACAAATAATTCTACAAAAATTATATTTAAAAAAATAACAACACATCTTCCATGTCTTTATTAAGAACAACAACTATAAAAATAAAATAAAAACTCATAATGCTGGTGAAATAGGAATGTGAATCCTTGAGCTGATGACTTTCCAAGAATTTCTAAGAATTGGAGTCAGGTGTTAGCATACAGTACATGGAGTGATGCAAGAGAAATATTTATATTTATGCAGAAAAACATAAAATTCCAAAATGTCCATATACTTTATTTCCATTGTATGTATAGTGGAGGTGTAGTGATTAGCACTTTCACCTTCCACCTCCAGGGTCCGGGTTTGATTCCCACCTCGGGGTGTGTTTGGCTGGAGTTTGCATGTTCTCCCCATACTCAGTGGATTTCCTCCCACAGTCCAAAGTCATGCAGATTAGACTGATTGATGTTTTATGATTAAAAGCAAAAGTATAATGCCGGGTTTCCTTATTTGTGTGATTTGTTTGCTCATGTAGGATCCTCAGGAGGGGCAGGAAATTGAAATGTCAACTTCTTTTCTGAACGAAATGAAGGATTAATAAAATAGCTCCATCTTCTCCAAATATTATCTAGCAGAAGTACTCATGTGCATGCCTCTTTAAGGAATTATTTTATTTCAGCAAATTCCACCAAAGTGAATTATTCAGAAGATAATATATACCTACATTAAATGGTCTGAACTAGAATTTTCATTGTAATATTCTGTTACATGTTAAAAACATGTTGTCTTTACTGAGTTACAAGTAAACTGATATATCTTTACAATTATTTATTTTACAATTTATTTATTTACAAAAAAGTTACATTGCCCCAAATCTATTTTTTTAAAGCTGTGTTTATATTACTTTCACAATAACCTTGTCACTTTATAAATAAAAATTATTAACTTTAACTTGTAAATTAGGTGTTTTTCTTTTCTTTTATTTTATTTGAAAAAGTTATAAGGCATATATATTACTGGATTTTAAGAAAAGAAGCATGGACTATAGAATATATATGTGTGATTATTTTATTATTTAAATCAGTGTTTGTTACTGCTTGGTTCGATTTGCAAATCTACATTGCATGTAAGTACTGTACTGTCCAAAGCAGTAAAAATGTATTCTTCATGTAACTCATTATATGGTATTCAGAACAATTTCCAAAACCTTAATCCTATATAATGGGAAAAAACAAAACTAATAGAAATGAAGATAAAAAAAATGTTCCAGATTCATAGCACTGTAGAAGTTATACAGATTTTTCTGGAATTGTGTTTTTTATGCTATAGGAATGAGAATKAAAGACAGGTTTGCTTTTTTTTTTTTAACTTTAATAAATCTTGTCCTGAAAGTCTACTATAAATAGTAGAATATTTTGTCTCTGCACACCTCCACAGAGGATTTGAAATGAAGCAATCGGAAGGAGAGAGACAGAGAAAAAAGTCAAATTACTCATGGCCTTGACTGTTATGTTTTTGCAATTATTACTGCTTGCTATCTCATGAATGTTTATGAAGATCCTGGCACCTGGAAATTGTTAGCAACTTCATTAAAATTCAGCGAAATCATAAACCAAAAATTAAACAGTTGAGTAATTATTTAAGCTTAATCATATGGGAGCAATTTAAGAATGCCTAAAAATGTTGCTCAAGATGTCTATTGTCTACATTCCATTGTGTTCTTTGGTTCAAATGAAAAATAATAAAGACTGACCCTCGTTGTTTTACAGCTGTCTATGCCTTTCAATCTGATTGTGTCTCTAGAAGCCATGAATTCTGTACTGCTTGCACTCACTATCAGGGGAAAGGTTAACCCTTTTGATTGTAAATACTGTTAAACATATCACCTCAGAAAACTGAGTACAGTGGAATCTTTGATTACAAGCATAGTTTGTTCCAGAAGCGTGCTCGTATATCAAAACACTCCTAAATCAAAGTGAATTTCCACCATAAGAAATAATGAAAACTATTAATTTAAAAGAAAACCCCAAAAATAAATATATAAAAATAATTAATACTAAATATAAAGTGGAAATAAAACAAATTAACCTTAACTTAATCTTTGAAAAAAGTAAAAATATTTCCATACGGATGAGTGAAGGAAGGGGAACACTGTTCAATGACATGCGCACACACACTAATGACACACACTCACGTGTTTTATAATAAACATGCATGTGAAAGGATGACTTTCACACACGCATACAGTATACAAACACAAAATTAAAGATGCTTTATATGTGGTCAGTGTTATAGTAAACAGTACATATGTGCATGGATGTTAAATATATGAGTGAGAGACGCAGAGTAAGGCCAGGCGTGGGAAATGATTACCCACAATTCTGCAGCACAAGAAAGAGAAAAACCATTGGTTGTGATCGGCGTCAAAACAAGAAGCGCATACGTGCTTTCTTTCAATCTTCTGTAGTTACGCCTTCTATTAACATTGTTTTTTAAAACAATTTTTAGGTTAGACATTTTCATTAAAAGTTGTAATATTTCTACTTGCATGGTCAGGAGTAATTTATTTAGTAGACTTTCACAACCAGAAACAAGGATGCTGCTCTCGGTGAAGAAAAATAGGACATAGATATGAGTGTTATATTTTTCCCTTGCTTTTGTTTTAGAGCAATCCAGGAACTTAAATGTTTCAACTAACATGACAAACCACACACACAAAGAGACGAGAATTGAACTCTCAACCAGGGACATCTAAGGCCAAAGTAATAACCACTATATGACCATGCCGCCCCAGCTGTAGAATTTAAGCACGGCCGGAACACCTCATTCATGTAACCTTAGAATACTGAGGGGGTGTTGACCAGGCCGTACAGCATGACGAGGAATTCATAGTGCCCCGGGTGGGAGATTTTAGGCGCAGATCCAGCTTAGTGAAAATCCCTGCATCTCGTAGTTGTTCTAGGGTGGCAGGGACAATAGGAGGTGGATAACTGAATTTGACGGTGATTTACTCGATGTACTCTTCCATGGCTTTCTGTTTGGGAATCGTCAAGGAAGACGATACGGTATGGTGCTGGAGCTGATGGACAAATGATCGCAGACAGGAAGGATGATGAAAACAACACGAACGCAGGAGGGACGATAAGACGCAAGGGCAGGAGATAAGGTGTAGAAAGATCGCTCTGAGTAGCAGTTCATGGAGTCTTTGTCCATAATGGAGATCAGATGCTGGGTGACGGGAAATGAGGTGTGTTTACCTTGCGTGAGTGATAAGGTTCAAGTGTGTGTTTAGAATTTGGGTGATTTGACGGTGTTTCCGTGACAGTCTTATTAAAATCACTACATTTACAGACGATTGGCCTAAACATTAAACTTGTAGTATCTGTTGCAAAACTTTCACCTCAATGGATGTGTTGGTGTTGTTCAAGTTTGTTTTTGCTCTCGGACTTTATGGTAAGACTTTTTGTAACTTAAATCATTACACATGCTATTCTTAAAATGGCTGGCAGAAAATGCATAGAATTATATTCATTTTACATGTTACTGCAAAATACTGTTCATAATAATGATGTTTAATTATAACGCATCCTCAAAATGTAAAAAATATTTGCTCTGTAACTGTTGGTTAAGGGAGTGGTTACAACAGTGTACATGGTTGTTTACATGCATGGATGGTTTGTGACACACACACAATATCTCTCTCTAACTGCTCTGTCGTTATTTTTTCCAAAAATAAACTGCAGGTTAATTTGTTTTATTTTTACTTTATATTTTGTGTGAATTATTTTTTCTGTATTTATTTTTTGGGGCTATGGAATGAATAATTTGAATTTTAAATGAAAAAGAAGTGCGTGTGTGCCCGAGATAAATTTTAAGCTAAGAGTAGAAGAGTTATTGCTTGTTGTGTCCGCGGCACCTTGATACACTTACCGGTCAGGGCTCGATCGCCTGAGAGACAAACACACAGGCATGACATCTGAAAACCTCTGTTTATTATAAGCACATTTAAAGTGATGCTGTGTGGCGAACATTCAAAAGAACAAGTCATTAACATGTCAGTCATATAGAGACCCAGAGAGAGACAGGAGAGAGGAAATACATCCGCATTCTCCTGATTAAATAAAAGGATTCGAGTGGACAAGAGCCATTTGAAGGTATATTCATCTGGATACAGGATATTAGAATGTGTTACCACATAAGACATCAGGAAGCACAATGCTCTCAGAGCACCGGAATTCTCTTATTAGATTATAATGTCTTACAATATTATAAAACCATACAGTTTCCATTATTATTTTATCTTAGGGTAAAATTCGCTTTGATTTAATATACAAACGCGCTTTCTGAACGATTATGCTCGCAATCCAAGGTTCCAGTGTAATGTCCAAAGGTAAAAAAATTTTAAAGGTCAAATTTACTTGTATTTTAAACACAACTCCAATTTAGGATTCATACAGATAGAGTCATCTATATGACAAATGTGCTAAATGTCTAGCATCAACAACAACAATCATTCAGTATTACACTTTTAAAGCTCATTCATTACTGTTTTACATTTGATGGTTGGTAAATATAAAAAGGAACATGCCATAGCATTTTTAAAGAAACATCAGAGAACAACAACAACAAGAAAAAAAGTTCAGAACTGTCTTAGTGGTGTTATATTTTGTCCATGAAGGTTTCTCCAGGGACTGAAAGTATTTCAGCTCAGTCTGCCTGATCTACCTGAGGAAATAAATACAATATAGTATAACGCATGGACACAAATTCTACCAAAGAAGTGCCTTGTAAAGAGATTGTGTTAAAAAATGTAAGGTTTTATAGTGAGTGTTCACCAGTATTCAATGGTATTAAATTAAAAACAAGAAATATATCCATGGACTCTGAACTCAGAAGCCATTGTCAACAGAAAACTGTTTATTTTATTTATTTATTTTTATAATGTAATGGCGGTATTTCTAATGTGTGCTGCTCTTTGCCAAATTACAACACATTGAATTAAATACATTATTTTACTAATTGTCTAACTAATAACTAATTTAACTAATTTAACTTTTCTATTTTTTTAACTGCAACCTATATTTCTCCAGAATGTTATAATTACTGGACATATTTGCAGTTTATCTAGTGAGTTTTTAAAATAATTGATGTGGCCATTTGCAAGGTTGTTTAAAATATACAGTATATCAACATCCACCAAAAGGATTTACATCCGTGTACCCCCTGGTTTTTTTTAATGAATTTGAATATTGTTTTTAAATGCCATAAAATATGAATTATCCTGCTGAAATGGTTGTTAAACCAGGACAGCTTTAAATTGAGCTACCTTTATTTACTTTTCTGTTTCTAGCTCAGAAATCTTGTACAGTAGCATATCAACAGTACGATGTATGTTCAACAATAAAAATCTTATAGAATAGTGAACATATCCAAGATGTATATTCAATAAGGATTTAGGATCAATGTGGTTTGTGGACCAAATGAAATATGAAAATGGGAAGCCATTCTAGAGTAATGTTAATTTCCCTTATGAAACAATCCATAGACCTGATCAGTGATACAATCATTTAAATGCATTTTTAATAATTTTACTGATAAACATACCAGTGTGTATATCTTGTCTTTATGGTTTCTACAATAACACCTACACTAATAAAAAAAAAAATCATAACTGAATCTTTAAAATAATAATAATAATCCAGTATCTAATGAGTTAAAGCAATGCAGAAAAACTGGATCAGTAACTGACTTGTTCTTGCTGCTTCCTGGACTGGGCGTCAAATGCCCTTGTAATCCTTATTTAATTAGCTTAGAATCCAGGAACTAGTTCCTCATTGCTACTTCAGAATTAAATACAGTATGTTTAAATCTATTGTATGAGACTTCAAATGAAACGGAAGTAATAAACTTTAAGGTAAATGGATTTGCCCGTTTTTTTGCTGTTTGTTTCTGCTGTTGGAATTAAAGGTAAGGCTTTATGTAGCTTAAATCCTTACAACATGCATGACATTGTTAAAGGTAGTGTGACATTATGTACTGTATATTATTATTCCCATTACTGAAATAGGATTTAGGGAATCTGCCATACAAAGTGGAAAATGTTTAATGCTGTAATTCTTGAATTAGAAATGTATATAAAAAAAATTGTTTTACTTACCTTCCACCATTACTCATTTAATCTTAATCCAGGTCTCCATGTCCATGGCCTGTTGGGTCCAGTTGAGGCCCAGATCGGAGCCTCTGTTCTCCTGTCGTGCTTTATAGAAAGCCCATTACCTCTGAAAGGTCTGCAGGTAGAATGGAGAAAGATGGATTCAGACAGAGTAATAAGTCGCTTTCAGCAAGGCAAAAGCAGACCAGATCTCCAGAGTCATGAGTTTAGAGGAAGAGTTGATTTTTTCCCAGATGAGATCTTCAAAGGGAACTTCTCCATCTTGCTCAGAAATGTGGTTGAAGAAGATGCTGGAGTTTACAGCTGTAAAGTAAATTCAACACAAGACTCCACTGAGGTTATACTGAAAATTAAAGACATCGGTAAGTAACGTCAATTAAACATTCATACAGTACTTTTTATATTTTGAATACTTTCCCATAACCATCAATAACTTTTTATTAATATGTTGAAATAATTTTACGAAACACATTAAATGCACATTTAATACACACTTTGTCTTCACTATTAAACATTGTTCTCGTTGTCCTTTCCATACCTTCAGAGCATTTCATGGCAACAAGGCCAGAGCAGTCTGTCTTTGCCCATGAGGGTGAGGATGTCGTACTGAACTGCTCTGTAGATTCACATGTTCCAGTCAGTGAGATAGAAGAAGTGACCTGGAAAAGGACAGTCAGAGACCGAGACATCATTGTGCTGCTTTATCAACACAGTGAGATCTTCTTAGACGCCTCACATGAACTTTACCAAGGAAGAGTTGATTTATTTTCTTCTGAAATCCCTAAAGGAAACTTCTCGTTAAAGCTGAGGGACGTACAGATGGAGGATAAAGGAGAATTTGTGTGTGAGGTGCATACTAGGAACATGTCAGCACGTACCATTGTGGTTCTGCAAAGTGTAGGTAATAAAGCTGTCTGAAAGTACTCATGGCTGCTTGCAGTTGTGCAAAGTTAAATAAAACAGGATTTAAAACTGCTAGAACTAAAATTATTATATGACATAAAACATGGCCAAGATAGGTTTTAAGATACACATCAATTCATAGCTTTCAACATCATAACTACGATATTGTAGCCAATGGCAAACTTGTGTCAAGCAGGTAAGGTTTGATATTACTTGAGTAAAATGTTGGATTAATTATTTTTCTGATAGGAACTATAATTAATGTAAAGTTATGTAGAGGTTTACATACACTGTAAAAAATAAACGTAAATTTTACGGTGAAAAACTGGCAGCTGTATATATATATATGGTAGCAATGTTTTTAGGTTGTACGGAATTGCACTCATTTTACGGATTTCAATTGTTTTTTGTTTTTTTTCAAGGTTGTGCCGGGACTCGAACCCAGACCCTGGCGGTGCAAGGCAACAGTGCTAACCACTACACTACTGTACTTGCTACACAAATGTTGTCGTTGTACCGAGGAAGTGCAACAACAACAACAATTGCACAGCTAGCACAGTAGTGTAGTAGTTAGCACCGTCGCTTTGCACCACCAGGGTTCAATTCAATTCAATTTTATTTCTATAGCGCTTTTAACAATGGACATTGTCTCAAAGCAGCTTCACAGAAATGAAACCCAGGGTCTGGGTTCGGTTCCTGGCCTGGCTCGAAAAAAAAGAAACAACTAAAATCCATAGAATATACAGTATAATGAGTGTAATCCTGTACAACCAAAGATGTTGCTACCTTTTTTTTATGGTAAACTTCTGGCAACCACAGCTGCCATTTTTTTACCGTAAAATTTACGTCTTATTTTTTACAGTGCAATAACGTATTTTTACGGTAAAATTCTGGCAACCAAATTTGCCGGGGTTTTTTTACCGTAAAATTTACAATTTATTTTTTACACTGTAGAGGATGGCCCTACTAAATACCATTCATTAATTAACTATAAAGCTCACACATCTTTTCATGTTTACATTCAGTCAATGTAGTAAGCTTCAGTGGTGCTTTTATGAGTGTGGGTGCTATTGTAGCAAGCTCTAAAGACGAGACATACAGTAAACACTGATGATGAGTATGATCCTATGTCCATACTGTAGGTCCATGTATTCCCTAATGGCTTATTATTTGTGTCCTCACGGCTATAGGTCTCTCTGCAGTCCCTATAATCATTTTGGTCTTCTGTTCGATTGCACTGTTGTTGGCAGTCGGATTTTGTTATCCTGTTCTTAACCTCCTGAGAAAGAAAGGTACCTTTTTCTTTTGTATTTCTTTTTTTTTTACTGGTTACAGCTATAGATAGAAAACATTGTTTCTTTCTCAGATACCACCCAAAAGAACATGAAAATACACATGTGCTTGATCCTCTGTCCAAACATCTGTATGTTTGTTGCTTTCTGTTTGTGGTTGACGGAAGGTAAATTCTGGGTAATTTTCACAATTATTTCTACAAATATGACACATTCCATAAGTTCTGCTCAGATCCAGCACCTGACACTGGTTCGGTTTGTTTCCTCTTCATAGGGTTGCCCTCTGAGGTTATCACTTGTTCAACTGTCAATATCATGAGACCCCTCATTCTTATGAAAACCTCTTCCTGTCTCGACAAATTACCACGTAAGTGTTAAAAAAAATTGTCATGTTTCTTCATACTATCTTAACTTTTACCATGTTATCAGTGTATGTGTATATAAAATAAACCAATTTATTTTACAGAGTTTTTACAAAAAACAGTGATGGTGTTGGGTTTTCCACTTTACTATTCAAGTTTAACAATGGGCGCATGTTTATGTAAGTAAAACAAAAACATAATTGTTGACACTGATACAGTATGTGTAACTTTATAGAACACTTGATACCCCTATTTATCTTTACTTACAGTTCTACCCAGAATCCAATTAAATATACTGAACATAGTTTGAGAAACTGAAAAAATTTATAATAAAAAGGTGGTTTTTCCATAGAACATGGCTACACCAGTCTAAGACTTTCTTTTTTTTTTTATCTCCATATAAGTTCTTTTCTACCAACCCTTTTTTTTGCTCATAGCTGTAGTCTCAATTGTCATTTGAACGTCTGGAAAAAAGACCAAAGACCTGCGTCTGCACCACGTACATGAAGTGTACTTTTTAAATATATCATTGAAAGACAATGATAAGTTAAATCATTATTTTATCATTTGATTCTGTATAATTTGTAGAGGAGATTGACCGGTGGACCCGCAGGGGACAAAACATGAAAAGGGGTGCAGAGGGCTGCAAGATGTAAATACTGTCATAAGTTTCTTTAATTTCTTTTATTTAATTCTAGACACATTCAAAAAAGAGGACTAAACTAAGCAATTCGCAATTACCTGAGTTTTAGCTTTTAGTATAAGCAGTAGTTTCTTGGGAACAAATACAGCACATGTTTTTTGACTATTTTCTTTTCTATTTGTCATCAAAGATGCACAAAATATTATCCACTCAAAAGTTTATTTTTTATTTTCATTTCCTATTTAGATTTCTTTTGTGCCCGGATACAGACAAGAGAAGTGCAACTTGATGCAGTACTAACAGTCTTAGCAGTGATGTTCATCATCAGTGCTGTTGTATTGGGTAAAGAACAACATTTAATTATTCTATCTTTTACTGTATCACAAAATTTGATTGTTCTTGTGACTTATTTCCTGTTAAGTATTATATCTAATACATACTTCTAATCAGGCTTCAAGGACATAAATAGTTTCTTATTTTCTGCCTCCAGATACTTGATTGTATGTTGGTGAACTTATTATTGCTTGCTATCGTATAAATCCTTTAAAAAAAATTATCAATAAACAAAGTCATGAATAAATAATGAGACAAATAAGTGATATTTTAAGTGTAAATCTATGGGAGCAATTTTACCATAATGTTGTGCAGCATTTCAGTTTGTCACATTCCATTGTTGGATTAGGTTTGAACAAATGTATTTAATTAGTATTATTATTTCAATTTAGACTCTAATGGCTAAATGATTTAGCCAATCGTTTGGTTCTCTTTCACAAGAAAAGCTCATAGTACTTTTGCTCAGAATTGACCAAATCATCAAGCTTCCAAAGATACCCTCAACCATTTGCCATAAAACAGGCCCAAAACAATATTGAGCCATTTTTTAGTCCCTTTGTACATAAAATATCCCAAAGTTTTTGACTACAAAAAAAAAAGTAAAATGAATAATAAAAATGAATAAAAACAGTTCCATACTGTTTTACAGCTGTCTATGGTCTCCAGCTACATCTGATTGTTTGTCTCGAAGCTTTGAATACTATACTGCTTGCATTCAGTGTCAGGAGCAGTGCAATATCTTTGGCCTGTGAGTACTGCTAAACATATAACCTACAGTATAACCTACATAACATATAAGAAATCTGAGTATTTGATGAATTTATGATTATAATTTTGTAATTTATAAAAAATTCTATTTTAAGTACACTCACATCGTAACCTTTCTGTTTATTCTGTCGCACAATGAAACATACCTTTTGGGACTTTTAGTCAACTATGAGATGGTTATGGTAATACCATCTATAAATGTGGGCATGTTGATGGTTCTCTCTCTACAAAGGCACCATTTCCTAGGAAAACCTTTTGAACGTAAGAATCATAACTTTTACATGAATTTATCATTGCCCAAAATTCATGAGCACTTTGAATTTCATCAAATAATCACACTGTACTAAGCTACTGGATTGAGTTGCTACTGTATTTCACTTTATTTTACTTTTTCAGGTGTACATATTGCTGTGCCATCTGTTATTGTTACTATATTCAGCCTCTATGAAATTTGTATGTATATATTGTTTGCTATTGGAACCAAAGATTTTGTTAGAGGTAAGTATCTACAGCAAAGGTGAAGAGAATAAAGTGCATGATGATTTTTAAGTTTTACAAGCTATTAGTAAATATCTATTTTTTTTTATTCTTTTAAGTCTGTCTTTCCATTTTTTTTTTTTTTTAACCATTTTTAGGTTGGACATTTCTATTTGAGGCTGTATTGTTTATACTGGTGTGGTCAGGAGTGATTTATCTATTACGCTGTCACAAGCAAGGATGCTGCTCTCAGTGGAGAAAAATAGGATGTAAGTAGTAGTGAGTGCATTGTATTATATTTTTATATGATTTTTTTCCTTGCTGTTGTTTTCTCAAGCAGCATTAAAATAATTTAATTACAGCCAAAATACATCCTCAAAGCCGGGTGGTGGCAGCAGCGTAATGTTGTTGAAGCTAGAGCAGTGCAGAGCAAGCGTGATGTCTTCAAAGGGGTGGAGTGGACCAATAATGCTGTGCAGAGCAAACATGATGTCCTTGAAACCTGTTGTGGAAGTTATACTGCTAATGATGCCTCATGGCAAAAAGGCTGGAGAATGCAGCAGATGGTCTGGAAACATAACCATGGAGGCAGTTTGCTTGTGCTGCTGGGATGCTGTTGTTGAAGTTTTGCAGTGGAATGAGTATGACCTCCTCAGAAATAGGTGGTAAAAGAAACCCTGTTCTCAAACCCAGCTGATGGAGTCATCACTATTTACCCAACACCAGACAGTGCTGCTTGGCCAGGCTAACATGGTGCAATGACACTGAGACAAGTCATATGTCTGGAACAGCATGAAATTGTGTGGGACATAATTCTGACCATAATTTGTATAATTTCCTATAGCCACTAGGACCCGGCTATCGCTGTTGCTCCAGGAGGTCAACTTTTTGCTGACATGCAAGAAGAGAATTTTCTTTACCCCAGAAACCTCTGTGCCTCAAGCTACTAGTCCCTGCTTGAAATGTTTTATGATACGAACCTTCACCATGGACACCACTGAGGTCTCTCTACAGAGGCCTGTCTCCTTGAACATGCACGCATTTCATATCCTCCTGTGTGCTGCTTATTGTTGCCAACTTGCTGTTGCATAGTAAAATGAGTCCCCAACCCCATCTTCATGCCGAGAGTTTGGTTTTGCATTTTGTCATGAGATGAAATGGGTGTGGCAAGGCTTAAGGGCAAATGTAAACTAAAACAGAACAACACAACCATGTGCATAATCATAGGTCCCCTCTTGTACCTGAAGAAAGAGCACTGCAGCTCTGTTCATGGCTTATGTTCAAACAAACAACCCATGCACCTTTTAGGTCTTTCCTAGCTTTGCTGCTGCTGTGTAGTATGCAAGCTGCTGTCAAAGTCAGACTACAAAAAACCAAAACAGTATTTAACCAGAGCAAAGTTGATGTGAGACAGCAGATAAACCACTGGAATCAGAGAATGTCATCTTATTTGGAAATGGGCTGATAACAGAGTAAATCAGTACATTACTGGTAATAGCATTAATTGGCATTTGTCATTAACTCAAATTTCTTCTTCTTTTTTTCAGATTTATGCTGCACTGTCATTGTTGGAATTCTAATCATTACACATGGCACAATGTGCTTTCGTTATTTATACCTTATTATGGACAATAAAGGTATGATAAAATTTAAAAACCGGTTTTGAGTTATCAGGTTACCACTATATTTTTATGGAATAAAATCACTGTCAAAAATAATTGTGTGGAAAAAAAAAGATGATGTACATTTGTGTTCATATTTCAAAGTTGTACTGTAACAAACACACAAATTCTCATATCTGTAAGCTGTCATGGCCGTAGATTTTGGAATCCAACAGTGATTTTATTCCATAAAAATATAGAAATATTTTTCTCCCTGACACATTATGCCTTTACTTGGAAGGGATCTCACACAAGCATAACATTTCTGAAATTTTATATTTATTAATTCATGCATTTGATTGAACCCATATTCAGCCTTCAGCCTTTATGAAATTTGTGTGTATATATTGTTTGCTATTGGAACCAAAGATTTTGTTAGAGGTAAGTATCTACAGCAAAGGTGAAGAGAATAAAGTGCATGGTGATTTTTAAGTTTTACAAGCTATTAGTAAATATCTCATTTATTTTAATAAATTAAACCAGACATAACAAGTTCTCACTTGTTATGTCTGGTTGAACTGTGTAAAATGAACGGTGGTGCTGTTGTTATGTTTTAATACGGTTCTATCAATACAGTAATCCAGCATAAAAAATGAAATCATACAAATAAAATGAGAATCCAGCACAGACCAAAAGTATGTAAACAAACCAAGGCTGCTACCTAAGAAATAAGAACCTAAGTCAAATTAAATGATAAAAATAAATGTGAAAAAAAAGCACATTAACTATGCGCAAGAGTGCACCTGATAGCCTAGCAGAGATGCACTTCCTAACGTAAGCGTTGTGATATGTTCATGAATGTATGACAGTACACCATTTTATTTAAATATCATATGTTTTGGTGCGCTTTCTTTATTGATTGCAGCCCTGCTGAATTATCATGTGTGCTCATGAGTCTCTCAAGGTATTAAATATCCCATTTATGTTTTCAGTTATTTATTTATATATAAATTGTGAGGGTCAACTGTCTGGATAAAAGCTAGTCAAAAAATAAAAATATGACGCGCATTGGCAACTATTCTATTCACCATCTAGAGCAGGCATGGGCAAACTATGGCCCGGGGGCCACATGCGGCCCGTTTAACGTTTTGATTCGGCCCGCCAAACTTGAAAAAATTTAATAAATTATCCTTGTTAATGTTTTATTTCCCCTGTAATTCTGATGTTTCCTCACTAGATGGCGCACTCTAGATATATTGGCTTTGTTGAGGTGAAGCGTAGGCCTATTACTCMACGTTTGCACTTTACCCTTTGACTCTTTGACCAAAGCATGCCATTTATCTGCTCCTGTTCCGGCCCCTTTGCCAAATGTTAGAACTCAATGTGGCCCACGAATCAAAAAGTTTGCCCACCCCTGATCTAGAGCTATGCCATTTTTTTCAATGAACAGTATAACGTTACATGTTATAAACTCCATAAGTTTTCATCTGGTAAAGATGTTACCATATGTAATCCACATGTTGTCTGTTGTGTCTTTTGGCTCAGCGTTGACAATGCCAGTGTGAGCATTAAGCGAACCTTACACTAGCAAACCAATAAGAATCAGTTTAAACTTTAGTCTGAACCAAGAGAAATGAACTACAAATGTGAATACATCTTAAATGGTACTGAAAAAAAATAAAATTAAATGATATAATCATGAGCTGAATGTTTAACTGATTATTCCAGATCGTGACGGATCTTTGGCTTTGACGCCACTGGTCCAGATTTTGGTAGCAACATGCTTCTTCAAACATCCTAAAGTTTTACCTTGTGAGTCTAACTATTTATGATATTTTTTTTTTACACATTTGGGGGTTAATTTAAAATGTTTTCAATGTGTTGTTATTATCCCTGTTTACCATTATTTTAAAATACAGATTTCCTGCATATGATGATCTACATGTTTGGAGCTGTAGGTCTCAGTGTTGTTAATGCGATTGCTCTTGCCAGTGAACTGATCCTGAAGGCAGGTACTGTGTGATTCCATCATAAACATGTTATCAGATAAATGTTGTGATTAATATGAGAGGTCAAACTTTTGAAACTGTCCAATGTGATACTCTTACACTCTTACTCACAAGGCTGCATATTCCAAACATTCAACCAGCACAAAACTCATTTCAGGGAGATCTACCTGGACATCCCAAATATCAGCTATACAGTGCCCTCCATAATTATTGGCACCCCTGGTTAAAATGTGTTCTTTAGCTTCTAAAAAAAATCAGTTTTGTTCTAAATAACATAGAACCACAATGAGAAAAAATCGGAAATTCCGACCTTTAATAAAAGTGCATTTATTCAGTGGAAAAATAAATCCCACATTAAGAAATAATTCTTTTACATCAACTCATGGGTGCCACAATTATTAGCACCCCTGATGTTTAATACTTTGTACAACCCCCTTTTGCCAACAAAACAGCACCTAATCTTCTCCTATAATGTTTCAGAAGATTAGAGAAGACAGAAAGAGGGATCTTCACCCGTTCCTCTTTGCACAATGTCTCTAAATCATCCAGTGACCTGACTCCTCTCCTCAGCACTCTCTTCTACAGCTCACTCCACAGGTTTTCAATGGGGTTGACGTCTGGGGACTGAGATGGCCATGTGGTTAGGGTTAGGGTTAGGGTTCTGTGTGTGCTGAACCATTTCTGTGTAGATTTGGCCACATTTTTTGGGTCATTATCTTGCTGAAAGACCCAGTGACGACCCATCTTCAGCTTTCGGGCAGAGGCCACCAGATTTTGCTTTAAAATGTCCTGGTATTTCAAAGCATTCATGATGCCATGCACCCTAACAAGGTTCCCCGGGCCTCTGGAAGAGAAACAGCCCCTCAGCATCACCAATCCTCCCCCAGACTTCACAGTGGGCATGAGGTGCTTTTCTGCATACTCATCTTTTGTGTTCCACTTAGAGTGTTTGTTGCCAAAAAGCTCTGTCTTGGTCTCATCTGACCAAAGAACACGGTCCCAGTTGAAGCCCCAGTACCGCTTAGCAAACTCCAAACTTTTGCGTTTATGATTGTGACTGAGAAAAGCTTTTTTCCTTGCGTGCCTCCCAAAGAGCTTAATGGCATGTAGATAGCGTCTGATGGTTGTTTTGGAGACTTTGTGACCCCAAGATGCTATCATTTGTTGCAGTTCTTTAACAGTGAGCTTTGGAGCTTTTTTTTTTTAGTTTTTTATTTCTCTTACTATCCAATTAATAGTAGGCAAAATAATAATAAATACTAATAGATCCAACGTGGCTGACCTTGAATTTTATTTCTAAAAGGATTAAAAAAATAAATTAAAAAACATCCAAACGAAAGGCTATTTGAGGAATAATATAAAAGAAACAATATTTGAGGCTGTCATTTCTGCTTTAACTAAGTACTAAGTGATGGGTCTGAATACTCACTTAAACAGAATATTTTAGTATGTTTTTTTTCTAATTATTTAACAAAACACTCCAAACAACTTTTTTAAATTTGTCGCTGTTGAGTATTGTTTGTAGAATAGTGAGGAGGAAAAGGGGAATTGCATATATTTTAAGTTGAGTGTGAGAAACAAGAAAAAAATGGGAAAATTGAAAAAGTCTGAAAACTTTCCTACAGCACTGTACTACATCAAAGAGGTTCATGTGTCTTACATGAGTTTGAAGACCACTTCACTAACAACAATCCACCTTTAAGGGAACTTAAAAATTACTTTCCTTATTATGAGGAGTCAGCAGAAGAGACAGATGCAGAACCTCCACCAGCCTCCAAAAGCCACATCTTCACATTGCAGAAGTATGCTGTGAGGCATGTACTTAGAGCAGTGAACTTGAGGAAAGCTGCAGGACCTGAGGGTATGACGAGAAAACTGCTGAAAGAATGTATAGACCAGATTTCTGTGGTCATCACAAACATCACAAACTTCATCAGAAAAAAACAAACAAACAATGCCATCAGTTTCTTTAGTAACTATAGAACTAAACAGAGAGCCTTTCTGAGAGTTATCAACAAATTCCCAAAAGTTATCGACTGCCCACTGTCCTCTATTAAAGACCCATCCCGTGCTGCCCTCTAGTACTGGAGGCACTTCAGTTGCATCATACCATGGATAAACAGAATTAAGAGCGGTTTTTACTCCAGACTCCAGTAGAAGTAAAACTGGATGAGGATAGATTGACCACATTCTTCTACAGTATGTTTGTTATTCTACCCTGTGATGAAAAAAATCAATAAAACAAGATCATATTTTGACCTGATTTACATTAAAAGTTGAACTTTAACATTAACACTTACAGTACATGTGCTATTGGTTTCTAGTGGGAGGAACACGGACTATAGAAGATCTACGTCTGATTGTTCTACCATTTGAAATGGTGTTTCTCTTTGCTTGGCTTTCTTTGCAAATCTACAATGCCTGTGAGTACTATCAGGAGCATTTATTTATTTATTTATTTATTTATTTAACACATTTTATAAACCCAGCATGCCACTGACATTACAATTAACCTTACTTATATTAAAAAGCATAAAATGTGACTCTAATTACATATAAATAATTGCAGTAATAGTAATAAATGATTAATAATTTAATTATAAATTATTAATAATCTGTTGAATAACTTATTGAATATTGGGGGGAGGGGGAATCATTGTTTGGTTGTGTGTCCTTTTTTACCCAGGGATTGGATTTAAAGACAGGTAAGCTTATTGTCAGTTTTTTAGCTGTTTTTTTTGTTGTTGTTTGTTTGTTTGTTTGTTTTTAGTCATCATCAGGGGACGATGCTATATAACAAATATTTTTGTTTTTTTGTTTGTATTAACAGAACAAAACATGACTTTGAAAATGAAAGATCAGAACCAGAGGTATGCTAATCACATCACATTCCTAACACCTATTAGATCCCTATTATTAAAATTAGATATTTTTGGTTATTCTTGAAAAATATAATAATAATAATAATAATAATAATAATAATAATAATAATAATAATAACCAAACCCGAGTTTCGATTTGTTATTATTATTATTGTTGTTGTTGTTGTTGTTATTATTATTATTTTTGTTACGTTTATTTAAGTATTTTTCTTTGTCTATGTAGGTTGTTCCAGAGATGGAGGTTCTCTCAGACCATAACTCTGACTGATCTGGTGTGATTGATAAAAATATACTACCAAATCAATTCTTCCAAAAGTATTTTTGTTCTTGGCTTTTGAGAAAATTATTACAAAGAAGAACTACATCATGTATTATGATATAATTTATTATATTTATTTATACATTAATAAGGTTTTGTGTCCACAGTTCTATAACACATTTTTGATGCATTCACACTTTATAATTTTAATTCAGCTTAGTCTTAAAATACTTTTTTTTTTTTTTACTTAAACTACAAGAAAGCTGTTGTCATTTAATCATACATATTGGCTGTGAGAATAGTTCTTACTGGTAATTACTTGTATCTAATTTATTGAGTGTGTGTAATTCCTTTTGTATGCAGTTCAATGTGCTCTATGGTACAATAATTTAAGTATGTACAGCTGTATGTATATATACTGTATATGGGTGTCCCAGCTCATTCACCCAAGGTCATACCTGTCACGTTCCGGGGTTGTGCGAGGCATAAACGCAGGAGGATCCAGGTGGTTCAGGGAAACGATATCTTTATTGTAAAACATGTAAACACAAAACAGGGGAAAAACGAAACAAATATACTTTAATTGAAAAACGAAACTAAACCACGTATAAGCACGGACACGACATACTCTTCAAACTCAAATGTAACAAATGCAAGACCACCCACGAGAACTCAAAACACACCTTTTATAATGAAAACTAATCATCAACTCGGATCAGGTGCGCGCCCACGTGACCTGACCGAGTTGAGAAACCGGGAAATGAAGTAGGACATTGAAACTAAAAAGGAACTACACAAAACACACAGGGCGCTTTGGCGCCCTCTAGAGGTTATCCCTGACAATACCATGCAATGCTCAGAGAAAAATACAAAAGCCACAGGACCTAGTCATTGAGTTGATCATGATGTCCTCTGTATACCAGAGTATTCTAGAGGCAAATGTGAGGCCTTCTGTCCGACAGCTAAAGCCCGGTTAACAATGGACAACGATCTAAAGCACACTAATAAATCTACATCACAACAGCAAAAAAATAAAAGAGTCAGGTTTTTTTGGAATGGCACAGTCAGAGTCCAGACCTCAATTAAATTGAAATTATATGGCAGGACCTAAACAAAGCTATGCATAAATGAATGCCTAACAACCTCAATAAACTGAAGCAATGTTGTAAAGGATGGGTCAAGACTTCTCCATAATTATGTGAGAGACTGGGTCATAAAGTCAAAAAGTCATTCATGCTAAGGGTAGATATCCAAGCTATTAAGTCATATTTTTTTATCATGGAATTAAAAGGGCGTACTACAGATGTAGCCCCTCAAAACTACCTGGGTCGGGCAACCGCCGTGTAAATGGCGTATGACTGGCCTATGGCTGCCATGTGGTTGCCGTGATCCTCCCTCCCTCTCCTCTTAGGTTCGCCTCTTACTGAAGGCTCGCAACACCGCCTTCAGACAGCTGACGGAGCATTAAGATGGCCAAGTACTATTACAAGTTGGAAATCGAAGAATACTTCTTCCACTCCAATACCCAGCAGATGTGGTGAGGTATTCAGATAATCAGCAACTACAGGCCCATTAACCCCTCACCCCAATCCACTGATATCTCCTTTCTCAATAGCTAAACAACTTCTACACTCGCTTTGAAAGGAATAATCTGGACTAAGTAATCAAATTTGAGCTCTCTGCAGGCTACCAACCACTCACACACTCTATCAATGATGTCAGCACAGTTCAGAGCAGGATCAATATATGGAAGGCTGCAGGGCCTGACGGTATCCCTGGACGTGTTCTCAGAGCATTTGCTGGAGAACTGGCAGGGGTCCTAACAAACTTATTCAACCTCTCTCTAGCCCAAGCTATTGTGCCCACCTGCCTTAAGACCACCTCCATTGTGCTAGTACCCAAAAGCTCGACTGCAACATGCCTTAATGACTACCGCCCAGTAGCACTCACCCCCATCATCACCAAGTGCTTTGAGCGGCTGGTTATAGCACACCTCAAAACCTGTCTTCCTTCACCTTGGATCCCCACCAATCTGCTTATTGTCAGAACAGGAGTATGGAGTTGGTCTCTCACATGGACAATAAAGACACGTATGCCAGATTGCTTTTCCTCGATTTTAGTTCAGCATTTAACACTGTCATTCCCACTAAGTTAGTCACTAAACTTGAAGAGCTGGGCATTAATGCATCACTGTGCAACTGGCTTCTGGACTTTCTGACCAATAGGCCCCAGCATGTCCGGGCAGATCAACATTGCTTCTCCACCCTCATCCTTGGCACCAGAGTACCACAAGGCTGTGTGCTGGGTCCCTTTCTCTACTCTATCTTCACCAGCGACTGCAAGCCTATACATGACTCCAACACAATTATCAAGTTCGTGGACGACACCACGGTAATTGGACTCATCACAGACAACAATGAGTCAGCTTATAGAGAGGTGGACCACCTAGCTGCGTCGTGTGCTGAAAACAACCTGCTGCTCAACACCAAGAAGACCAAGAACCTCATAGTGGATTTAGGAAGGAGAAAGGTGACATGCACCCATTCACATCAATAGAGAGGTGGTAGACCGTGTCACCAGCTTCAAGTTCCTGGGCATCCCCATCTCTGAGGATCTCTCCTTGACCACCAACAGCTCCAGTCTGGACAAGAAGGCTCACCAGCGCCTCATCTTCCTGAGGGCTCTGAAGAAGAACTTCAGACATCCTGGTGAACTTCTATCACTGTACCAAGAGCATTCTGACCAGCTGTATCACAGTCTGGTATGGGAACTGCACTATGTTGGACTGGAAAACACTGCAGAAGATATTGAAAACTGCCCAATACATTGTACAATAGGAGCTTCACTACCAAAGATTGAGGACAATCTACCCGAGAAACTGATTAATATAGAGTTTTGTGAGCTCCGGGTATTTTCATAAGAAGAGTGAGAACCCTGGTGAAATCAGTGAGCCCTGGACCACTAGCCACTGATGCCCCACCATGGATGTGAAACATGAAACTTTAAGGGGAGGTGACTTTGGCTGGGTGGTTCAAGCTTTTAAGTGACATCATTTAAATGAAATCATATGGAGTTCATATGGATCAAAGTACCTTGCATTGTTTCTTGCAACCTCAAGCATAAATTTTATATATTGGGTTAACAACAGAACAGTAACCCAAGACATTAATTCATGGATGCCATAATTGCTGTAACTACTGTATGGATTCTGCGATAAAATCCTGAAGGAGAATGTGCAGTCATTACTTTGTGACCTCAAACACAAAGATCCGAAACACACTAGCAAGTCTTTCTCTAATGGTTAAAAAAATACAAAATGAAAGGTTTTGGAGTGGCCTAGTCAAAGTCCGGACTTAAATCTGATTGAGATCCTTAAACAAGCCGTTCATGCTTGAAAACCCTCCACTGTGGCTGAATTAAACCAAGATTTCTCAAAAGCAATGTGGAGGACTCATTGCCAGTTATTACAAACTTAATTGTGGTTGTTCCTGCCTATGGTGGTACAACCAGTTACTGTATTAAGTTTAGTGGTCATTTGCGGTTTCACAGAAGGTCAGGCAGGTTAACATTAACAAAAAACATCATTTAAAAACAGCATTTTTCATTTACTCAGATTAATACCTTTTCATGGCACTGTATTGATGAGTTGATGCAGAATTGATGTCGTTTGGAAGAAAGTGACCAAATTTGCATGTTTATGAACAATCCAATATGATGTATTTATTTAATAATGTTCTGTGGTGTGTCTCCAGTGTGTTCCCCTTAGCGTCCAATGTGTTCCCCTTAGCCTAATCTACACTTTAAACAAACAGGTCGAATGTTTGAATGTACAAGATGCAGGAAAAAAGCAAAGAGGAAGCAGGAAGCATACCTCTAGTATGGTACGGAATATTAGTGTGTGACTGGGAATTAAATTAAAGCACAAAAAGTCAGTCATATATCCAGGTTGGACATTAAGTAAACATTAAGTTTATTTATTGTTGCAATACAAGTATGTTGCATAACATTTCTTCACATATTTATTGCCATATACAGAATGTCACAGTTGGACATCATGAATGAAATTAATAGAACAGTGTTCAATGGTCATGTCTGACAATCTAAATAATGTCTGTTTAATGCATTTTTTACAACCAGATGACCCTGAGTCAGACAGGGAATGTTTTAAAGAATTTGAAGAAGGATATTAATACTTGAACAGCAAAAATGCCTGGTCTCACATTTTATTGTGTCACGCCCAGATAAAGTACTGTACTAGCTCATATTTCTTAGGAGTGAGCACAAAATATATTAAACGTTTAAGGAGTGGAAAGTAAATTTCAACACACCAAGAACATGGAAAGGGCATCTGGAAATGGCATCAGGTGCTAATATTTGATCAACTCTTTTAGTCTTGCTTGTCTTACTGTAGCTATCAGGCTTAAGAATACATGAGTGACTACATCGAAATAAAAATAAAATTGCCCTAGGCCATCCATAAAGATTTCAGAGTTGTAGACACTGCTTGGCCAATAAATAAATAAATAAATAAATAAATAATACTACTAATAATAAAAGTAATTTCAGAAGGGTCAAATTATTGTGCTGTGACACGCAAGGAAAATAAACTGGAACCTGTAAGGGACTACCACCAGAGGTCGCTGTGTGCACATGTTTTTGTTTTGTAGTTTTTGTTAGTTAACTCAGTTTCCCAGAAGGCACCTCGGTCAGGTGATGCGGGTGCTCATCTGAACTGAGGTAGCTCATTAGTATTGTTATAAATAGCTGGTTGTTCTGGGAAACTAATACTGTCAGTGGGCGTATGGTATGGTATGGTATGGTATGGTATGGTATGGTATGGTATGGTATTTTCCCTCGGTATGGTATGGTATGGTATGGTATGGTATGGTATGGTATGGTATGGTATGGTATGGTATGTTATGGTATGGTATGGTATGGTATACTTATGTTAGTTTATCTGGGCTCTGTTGTGTTCTGTGATTTGAGTAATGTGTAAGTGTGCCTTTTTGGTTTATTTTGTGTACTGTGTGGTGTGTCTCCAGTGTGTTCTATTAGCCTCCAGTATGCTCCCCTTTCTCGCCTCGAGTGTGCTCTCCTTCTCGTTTCTAGCCCTGTCCCGTCCAGTCTCTAGTAGTCCTGTCCCTCTGGAGGCAGTGATATGATCTGGGGTTAATTCAGTTGCTCAGGTCTTGACTCAGCAACGTTATGTGACAATAAAATGAAGTCAGCTGACCACCTGAATGTACTGAATGACCAGGTTATCACATCTATAGAAGGTTTCTTCCCTGATGGCACGGCTATATTCCAGGACACAAAGTGTGAAAGAGTTCTGGGAGCATAAGGAATCATTTTTACATATGAACTGGACACCACATTTTGTGCTGTAATCAAAGTTAAAGGTGACTGAATAAAATTTGTTGTCCTGGGTCATTAGTTAATCTATACTCATGAATAATTTAAACATTTAAGAAGAATGTAACGGTCATTTTCAATGTATTATTCAGACTTCATATACTTTAAAATGTGAGCCATAACTGTATTACTGGTTTCTGGAGAGAAAACAACGAGCTACTGAAGATTTACGTGTGATTATTTTATCACTGGAAATAGTGTTTGTTGGTGCTCGGTTCTCTTTACAGATCTGTGAGTACTGTTCAGAGAAATAAGTAATTCTATACACATTATATACACAAGTATCACCACAACTCATGACTTGCATGTTATTTCAGTAACATCACTGCAAATTTAGAAAATTTATTTTATTGCAAAAATTACTTAATTCTCGTTATCCAACTAGTTATAATTTTAACAAAGGAGAAAGAAAAATGATGTTTTCCCTTTCTGTTTTGCTTTAACATACTTGATCGGTTGGTCCATGTTGGCTGGAGAATCCTTCTTCAAAATCAGGGCCAGCCCAGCAGTTATCACAGTGTACTGCATCAGCACCTAACATTGGTTGGATCTTCCCAAGGGGAATACTTCAAATATACAGTAGCTTCCTGTCACAAAAAGATTCACCAGATTTATTTGCTCATGCCTCGTTGATGGATTATTTTAAAGGTGCACCAAATTTAAGCAAAAATATTGTTTTGATTTATTTGTTTTGTAAAAGTAAAGTCGGGATTCTGACTTTCGTCCTTTTTGCTCATAATGCTATCTTTAAATTCATAATTCAGACTTTAATCCCAATAATTTGTACTCTTTTTCTTAGAATTCTGACTTAAAATTTACAAATTTGACTTTTTTTTTTCTCATAATTCTATTTTTATTATCTATTTTTAAATTATTTAGATGTTTTTTCTCAATAACATTGACTCTTTTTCTTTGAATTCTAGCTTTTTCACATACACCTGACTTTAAACCCAGAATTTTTGCTTTTTTTTACTGTAAACTCTGATTGTAAACTCACTAATTCACCAGTAATTAGTGGACAGTTTTGGTAAAAAAAAAAATTAAAAAAAAGGCATTGTTACAATAAATCGCTTCACCTTGACAGATCCTTAGCGATGCCAATTTTTTTTTTTTTTTTTTAATGCAGCTATTTGCAGCCATTTAATGATTAGTGGTGGATTGGATGTCAGGTGGTCAATCATTTTTTCATCACACCATAAATTAATAGACCATCAGTACAAACTTTCATTCTGCCAGTCTGGAACTTTGATACAGTACATGCATCTATTCCCAAGCAGTAAAACCATGCCAGCTCAACTGTTTTTGATCTGCCTAGTATTGAACATAAAGTAGTCTCTTATATAGACACGTCTCCTTTATTGCTAACATTGCTAGTTACATCAGTAGTACTAGCATGTTGCTTATTAGCTAAAACTTAGCAATACATCAATCACTTTCTGACTTATTAGCAATTCACGTAAATGTATATATGATTAACTTGAGTTTAACTAATCTGACTTTTTTGTTGCGTTTCTAGAGCTAGCTGCTAAACTTAAATCTGTAATGGACAGTTATTGAGTAAATTCACATCCGCATAGTAATAATCAAGATAAATGCATTTACAAATGGACTCAAGTATTTTATCAGGCTTTTGAATTTGATTTGTAGTAGATATTTTCCAAAATGTTAACTAACAATTTTTTGTTTTTTCTTTGATTAATTGTAATTAGGTTATTGGCATGAATTATACCAAAAATCATAAACTGCAATTAATTATAGTGATTATTATAGAGAATTCCTGAAGAGTCTTATAAGTACGATAAATTGTTATACTGTATATAATAATAAAGTTTGAGTGACACTCATTGATCCACATGGTTCCACTGTGTTGCCTGTTTTTAAATTACTTCCATGTTATATATTTATTTATTTATTTATTTATTTATTTATTTTTTAGTTATTGTATAAATTTTATATTAGTCACTCAGTAAATAGCAATGCTGTATTTTAACTCAGTATATTAGTTGGCAATAATGTTCTTTTTTTTTCCTTGTCCTGACTTGTAAACTTTAGACCCAGATGGCATGCCTGCGTAATGTGCACCAGAATGAGGAACAACTCTGAGATGTGAAAATACTGTAATTGTATCATTAATATGTCTTAAGAAGTCTTAATTGTTACATTCTACTAAATGTACAACCGTCAGTATGTACAATAATCATGAAGTGATTTGAGTGTCTGGACAAATGACCCTCAGGACTCCCCATCACACGCAGTTCCTGTACCTCTCCAAGTGTTCCACAGAGGATGCAGTTTTCTCGTTTATGCTCTTTAGTTGACATTATCCCAACTCAAAAAAAACAAAACAATCTAAACATCTGTATTGTGTTTATGGCAGATGTTCCTATCCAGATCAACTTGATACAAAAATGCTTTGAAGTTTCCAACTTTGGATATTTCCTTACACTGGTTACTCATTTAACTCTAAGTACCATCAGTGAAACCCTGTTGAGAAGCATTTTGGGGGGGGGGAAGGATTACCACAAATATCTATGTGAAAGATAGGTCTTTAGTCATCGTTTATAGATTGCCAGTGACTCCACTGTACAGCCATCTAGAGGAAGTTCATTCCACCACCTACTGTAGGTGCCAGGACAGAAAGCAGTCTGTTTAYATGACTTCCTCGATCCCTGAAAGATGGTGGGAACGTGGTACGGTGCAGGGTGTGATTAAAGACGAGAGGTACAGTAAGTGGGTGCTGGGCCATTTTTAGTTTTGTAGGCAAGCGTCAGTATTTTGAATCGGATGTGGGAAGCTACAGGGAGCCAGTGCAGGAAGCGGAGAAGTGCGGTAGTGTGGGAGAATTTAGGAAGGTTGAAAACCAGCCGTGCAGCTGCATTCTGGATCAGGTGGAATGGACAAATTAGGGCACAGAGTCAGAACTGCCAGGAGTGAGCTGACGTAGTCCAGTCTTGAAATAACAAGGGACTGAACAAGTATGTGATAAACCTATGTGGAGAAAAAAATGGACAATATCTTTTGATGTTGTAGCGTGAGCAATGTGTGTGGAAAATGACAGTTGGGATTTACTGAGATTAAGTTTCAGTTGATGATCTGCCATCCAGTATAAGAAGTCACCGAAATCTGTGTGGAAACCTGAGAGTTTGAGGGAGCAAAAGGAACTGGATGTGCTCCCCTCCCAGAACTGGGTGTTCACTGCTATTAACAATGCTGACACACGGCCACACCCAATTCTAACCAAAAGATCACTGATGGCACCACAATGATTGACCCCACTAATGAGTAGTGTTGTCGAAATAAACTAGTTCACAATCACCATACGTTAGATATCCTGACAACCTTCGGTTGAATCTGATACATTTTATTTAAAAAGTCTTGATTAATTTCAGCAGCCTCAGCATTGAGAGATCAATTTCAGCAGGCTTTAACAGGAGAAAATGTAAAAAAATACATTCAATCATACTCGTTCTTTGTCCACTTGATTATGTCTAATTGTCTAATTCCCAATTGTACTGCATGTGCCAGCAAAATCAACAAAGATCTACCTGTCTTTGACTATGACAAACACAACCATGGCTGCCATAATATTTCAAGATCTACTCAATATTCAGGGTGAATTTAAGCATTGATAAAAAATATGGCACAAAATTTTGTGTAAACTGTTTTTTTGTGTGTGTGTGTTTATTATCTATCTTTGTCAAATGCATTCTTTCAGACAATCTTGTGGTGAGTGGTGCGGACTGTGCTGTCATTGTCGTATTCATTGAACTGCTCTGTAGATTCACATTTCCCTGTCAGTGAGATAGAAGAAGTGACCTGGAAAAGGAAGGACGGAGACCAAGACGTCCTTGTCCTGCTTTACCAAGACGGTGAGATCTTCCCAGACTCCTCACATGAGCGATATCAGGGAAGAGTCGATTTTTTTTTTTTTTTTCTGAAATCCCTAAAAGTAACTTCGCACTAAAACTGAAAGCTGTTGGGATGGAAGATCAGGGAGAATTCATATGCGAGGTCTACACCAGGTAATGTGCCTGTGTAATTACTGATGAGTTCAGGGCGTCGCTGGATGTTTATTATTCTTGCCTCATTCCTACAGGTTTCTCTGCACTCCATATGGCTATACTGGTTTTCACTAATTGCAATATAAATATCACATTTTCTATTATTATTATTTTTCCAGTTATTATCATAATTATCATTATTATCATTATCTTCTAGTAATGAGCAAAAAGGGCATGAAAAGGAACTTATGTCTGATCCTCTGTCCAAACATCTATATGTTTATATCTTTCTGCTTGTGGTCAAAAGAAGGTAAATCTAGAATCATTTCCATTGCAATTTCTCCGCGCACATACACACACAAACTCTCCGTGCACACGCACCTATGAGAGGCACGCACACACACATAAGAGATGTACGCACATACGCAAAGTCTCCGTGCGCACACACACACACACACACAAGGGAATTCCTATCAGTCATTACAATATTTATTATAATTATTTTCGAGGACAACACCAAATAAACAGGACACAATAATTGAATTTTTATTTAATTAAGACATATTTAGGATTACATAGACTAGTAATCTGTATAAATAAATTAAGTAATTAATCAAATCATTTATTCATAAGTTATAAAGGTTTGAAAACGTTATATATTTTATAACAGTGTCAGTTTTTTTTTTAATAAATATTCGATATTTACTGTCCGTGAAATTTCCACAGCAGCAGGGACAGATATCCAAGGTGCTTATGTTACTATGGTAACGCATGTAGGAAGTGACGTTGCAGGGTGTTCCGAATGGTGGAATTTTGTAGAGTGAAGTTCCCTTAACAGACATTCCCCAACATGGAGTAGGGAGTAGGGAGTAGTAATTTTAATGTACAGTATATGAAGTTGCCGATTCATTCTCTCTGATTAGTAGTAGCATTCTTAAATAGACCGCTATTGGACAGTTTAGAAGACAGCAAGTGGTTTATTTATTATTTTAGTTTATAAGTAGACTTACACATTAAGCCTACAGCCGTGGCCAAAAGTTTTGAGAATGACACAAATATTAGTTTTCACAAAGTTTGTTGCTAAACTGCTTTTAGATCTTTGTTTCAGGTGTTTCTGTGATGTACTGAAATATAATTACAAGCACTTCATATGTTTCAAAGGCTTTTATCGACAATTACATGACATTTATGCAAAGAGTCAGTATTTGCAGTGTCGGCGCTTCTTTTTCAGGACCTCTGCAATTCGACTGGGCTGCTCTCAATCAACTTCTGGGCCAAATCCTGACTGATAGCAACCCATTCTTTCATAATCACTTCTTGGAGTT
>QMIH01002050.1:74217-87982 GCA_003987875.1 Clarias batrachus
AAGCCATTTTTATGCAACGCAATGATGGCTGCACGCGTTTCTTTGCAGGTCACCATGGTTAACAATGAAAGAACAATGATTTCAAGCATCACCCTCCTTTTAACATGTCAAGTCTGCCATTCTAACCCAATCAGCCTGACATAATGATCTCCAGCCTTGTGCTCGTCAACATTCTCACCTGAGTTAACGAGACAATTACTGAAATGATCTCAGCAGCTCCTTTAATGACAGCAATGAAATGCAGTGGAAAGTTTTTTTTCAGGATTAAGTTCATTTTCATGGCAAAGAAGGACTATGCAATTTATCTGATCACTCTTCATAACATTCTGGAGTAKATGCAAAYTGCTATTATAAAAACTTAAGCAGCAACTTTTCCAATTTCCAATATTTATGTAATTCTCAAAACTTTTGGCCACGACTGCAGTCAGTATCATGAGACTTGTCATCTTGATTAAGGCTTCTACTTATCTTGGCACGTTTCCACGTAGGTGTTTGGAAAACCTGTTTATTTTATTTAGTATGCTTAAACAAAGGTTAGATAACGATTACCGGGAAGATTGTTTAGAGCAGGGGTGGGCAAATATTTTTCCCCAGGAGGCAAATGAGAAGCAGAAAATATTGTAAAGGGCCCGATGCTTCATCTTGTAATGCCGACTCACATTGTACTCCATAAACACGCCGACCTGCTGTCCACAAACTAAACACACGGCTTTACCCCGGACTTCAGTAAATAAATATTTAGTAGTCCATATTTTCTTGAAACCACAGCCTTCAGCGTCCACCTTTCTTTTTAGGCAAGGGATACATTACAATGACTTGTTGCTAATCACATGCACTCGGACTTGTTTCAGAGTAACCTGTACATACACGACGGACGCACACAGTAAACAGGTTTTAAAGTAAAAGCACTGCTGTCTTAGGCCATGCATTATGCAAAATTTTGTAAGTAGGTTTTATTTTCTTAATTCCAAGCAACCTTTCGCGGGTCAGTCAGAGTCGGGCCGCGGGCCGTATTTGGCCTCCGGGCCTTCAAATGCCCAGGTCTGTATTAGAACTAAGAGATGAATTATTTTTATTTCAGAGCGCTTACAAAAAGGTTTGAAGTCTTTGACAGTTCCACTTTACCATTCAACTATAGCAATGACTACATGTTCACTTAAGTTTATGCTACTTTCAACTCTCTCAAACCCCTGTTACTACAAATGCACCTGATGTACTGAAGGTCTTGTTTTACTTTACAGATTTACTTTCTTGCCTGTTTACCTTCGTGTGTGGTTGGAAAAATAAAACTTGCACAAATCCTCAGCAAGGCTACAGTAATATCATGAATATTAAAATTGTACAGCACTGCGATATTATTATTATTATTATTAAAAACTTTACAACTTTCACAATAAGTATCATGTGTATTTTTCAACCAATAAATGAAGAATTGAAGGCAGATTCAAATCACAGATACAGTATAGGGTACTACTACAGTAGAGTAAATCCCCTGTAGATTTGGAACACAGATTAATTTAAAAACAACACATTATGTGTACAGTATAAAAGCCACCTCTCCACAGAATCTTTATCTTCCCATTTCAATCTCAGCACCATTGGAAAAATAAAAAAAGCTGTCAAAGGACATCAAGGACAAGACCTGCACAAGGCTGAAATGGGCTTAAAGACCATCAGCAATACGTTTGGTGAGAAGGAGACACCTGTTGGGGTGATTATTTGCAAATGGAAAAAATACAAACTAACCCTTAATCGCTCTCTGTCTGGAGCTCTATTTCACCTCCTGGGGTTGGGATGATCATGAGAAAAGTAAGTAATCAGCCCATGAATGATCTCACAGTAGTTGGGACCACGGAAGTGTAACACAATACACCGCCATACAGTAGAGTAAAGTCCTTAATTCCTGCAAGGTTAACAATGGTCACAAAGCGGCCTAACCTGTCTCCAGACCTTCATCCAATAGAAAATGTATGGAGAGACCTGAACATTCTAGTTGCCAAGGAACACACAAGGAACCTTGAGGATGTAGACAATATCTGTAAGAAAAAGTCCCTCCAGATGTGTGTAAACCTGGTAACCAACTACTAGAAACGTCTTACCGCTGTGCTTACCTACAAGGGTTTCTTCACCAAACACTAAGTCATGTTTTGCTTGGTGATCAAATACTTATTTTCCTCATTGATATGCAAATCATTTTTTAACCTTTGTATCATCTGCTTTTTCTGGATTTTTGGTTAATATCCTGTCTCTATCCTTTAAAGTAAACCTGTGCCAAAAATGAATACCTTTTATTTTATTTTATTGTAGGTGGGCAAACTTACAAAATCTGCAGGGGATTAAATAATTATTTTAATATTTTAAAATGTTAATTATTTACTAATATTATTTTAATATTAATGTACATATAATCATTCCTCAATATAATCTGGCAAAGTTGTTTCATTTAAAATATCTAAAATGTTTACACATTAAGCCTACATTAAATCTGGTTTCTTTCCATTCTTATTAACTTACATATGTTCATAAATACAATATGGAATGATTCACTCTGTGTAATCTAAACTGCATATAAATTCCCATCTGCTTTTCGTTGTTACTCTCCTATTTAGTTTTCTTTGAGAACCTTGCTTCGACTCAGAGAACATCTGGGCACATTATAAAAGTGTTAGTAGTCGTCATGGTGATAATTGCTTTCGGTGCAGTTTTACTAGGTAAGGAAGAATACATTTTAATGATTATTAATATTATATTATGCTAATAAATATAAATATTTAAAAATGCAGTAAACTTTAAAAATGCAGCGATTCACACTAACAGTTTGCAGGGAAAAGGCAAAAGGCCCTGTACATTTTAGAGGAATTTCAGAGGAATGTATTTTGCTTGTTAAGCCACACAGTGACCTAGGAAACTCAAATATATATATWTTTTTAAAAAAACATCAAATTTAAGGCATGAGCCAGTGAGAAACGTTCAGATGATGACAGATGATCAGGCCGGTGATTACAGTAGTATATCGGTGATGCTGAATGCTGAGTGGTTGGAACAGACAAGAGGGGAAATGGATAGATAGATAGATAGATAGATAGATAGATAGATAGATAGATAGATAGATAGATAGATAGATAGATAGATAGATAGATGGATGGATAGATAGATAGATAGATAGATGGATGGATGGATGAATAGATGGATGGATAGATGGATGGATAGATAAATGGATAGATGGATGGATAGATAGATGGATAGATGGATGGATAGATGGATAGATAGATAGATAGATAGATAGATAGATAGATAGATAGATAGATAGATAGATAGATAGATAGATAGAGGGATAGATAGATAGATAGATAGATAGATAGATAGATAGATAGATAGATAGATAGATAGATAGATAGATAGATAGATGGATAGATGGATGGATGGATGGATAGATAGATAGATAGATAGATAGATAGATAGATAGATAGATGGATAGATGGATGGATAGATAGATGGATGGATTTAGCTCACATCTGCCTCAGAGCAACACATCCAGCTCCTATCTTATACATCTTATAAACATATGCAATACGCCACCAAGAAGTAAGTATTTAATCATTAGCAACACTATATTTTTGGGTTAATTGTCTTCACCATCTTCTTCCTAGATTTAATTTCTTTTCTGCACTGTAAAAAAAAACGTTGAGTTAACTTAAAATAATAAGGCAACCTATCACAAGCACTTTTATGAGTTAACTGAACATGCAGGGTCTGAAGACAAAGCAACTCAAAGTATTTTGTTAAAATCCTTATTTCTCACAAAATAAATATATTTGTTTACCTAACAAATAACAAAACAAAACAAAATGTTGGCTGAAGGCAATTATGACAGTTTGATCCATTACGTATTCATGATTATTTTCATAATTAAAATGTAATAAACCACAAAACAAATGTCTCTTTTTTTAAGTCAGCCTTTACTGGTCACACATACATTACTGCACAGTGAAATTCTTTATTCTTCACATATCCCAGTTTCTTGTTAGTAGGCCGGGGTCAGAGCGCAGGGTCAGCCATTTTTACAGCGCCCCTGCAGCAGACAGGGTTAAGGGCCATGCTCAAGGGCCCAACAGCAGCAACCTGGCGGAGCTGGGGCTCGAACCCTCGAACTCAGAGCCTTAACTCACTGAGCCACCACTCAATTAACTCAGTTTAAAGTGTAAAGTTGCGAACCTGAACAATTTCCATACGACTGAAGAAACCGCGCATCTGTTGGAAACAAGCCCTTTGGTTTCATCAGTGCACGCTGAGTCACTGAGGGGCGTCACAAAACTACAGAAGCTCGCGGTGCCGCACCAAAGTGAAACTGTAAAATCCATTTTCATTTTTCAAAATCGACATAAAGCATGAATTCGAATTAATCAAAAATAACAATTAAATCGCCCAGCTCTAGTTTCAAATTATCATGCTCCATATGCGCATGCACCAACAAGAAACGCACGCTTTCACGAAAAAACTAACATTTTAATGTAAGTTCTACAAAACATTTTTAGCATTATACAGTTTTTAACATTAAAGCAGCATATTTGTTGAATAAACTAAGTATTATTTCTGAACATTTCAAATAAAAATATCTTAGTTTAGTTTACTTTATTTAGATAACTTTTCAGAATTTGGCATTTTTTACAGCTACAGAGTCAAGTTTTAATAGAAAATATAAAGCATATTTCAATAAGTCATGATGGATGAGAACATTTTCTAAAGTAAGTAAATGGAATAAAAATAAGCAGTTTAAAATAGTCAGTGTAATCTGACATGTGATTTGAAGTCAATCATATAAAGATTTTAACCCTTAGGGGTTAAACTTATAAACAATATATGCACAAACGGTAGAAACCTTCCCTAAAAGTTTGTTACTAAATTAATGTTGTGTAATGTAAAGTACTGTATTGTCAGACCCGCCCCTGTGCTTGACGCTCCGTTCACATGCAAGATTTATAAATAATTGACTCTATTCAGATGTAGTAACGTAAATGCTGTGTTGTTTCGGGGGGAGTGATGTGCTCATGTATACCTATGTCCAACAGAACAGGAAGGGCTGGAATAAAGACACATTAAAAAAAGAATACTTTTATGTAAATATTCTATTATCCATGTAAGAATCTTTCCCCGGAACATTTGATAAAATGAAAAAAATTCTAGTCAGTACTTACAGTAGATGTTAGTCTAATTCACTTACTCGTTTATTATTGATAAAATAATCACATGCATAAATATTACCTTTACTTTTTCAGGCGTACATCTTGTTCTGCCATCTGTTATTGTGGCTATATTCAGCTTGAGTCATATTTGTGTTTACATTCTTCTCTCTGTTACGATAAATGTTTTTGCCAGGGGTAAGTATAATATAATATAATATAATATAATATTAGATAGATAGATAGATAGATAGATAGATAGATAGATAGATAGATAGATAGATAGATAGATAGATAGATAGATAGATAGATAGATAGATAGTGTCATTGTATCAAGTTTACACATTAGAGTGTTGTCATCCTTCTGTAACTCTGTCTTAACTTACAAATTGACATGTTGTCTTTAATAATCTACATCCAAGTGGAATGCATTAGCAAAGGTTATCTTTACTTTTATGACTTTTATAAATTTTTCCTACTCCCAGCATATGGGAATTACAATGGGAAAATGTAGACTGCTCACAATTAGAGGCTTTTTTCTTTCTTTTTTTTAGCACAGAGGCAACTAAAACCAAACAGAAAAACATGTGAGTGTGTGTATCTGTGTTATTTCTTTTGCTCTTTATTTTGTTCCTCAGTTGTGTTTGAACTGTATAGATGGGTAAAATCAAACCATGGTTCGGTTCTTCATATTGCCTAAGTGTACTGGAAAAAAAGGATATCTCACCATATATACCATATGTTTATTTAAAAAACAGCAAAACAAAAAATGTCTAAATGCTCTGAGGTTTAAGGGCCACAAAGTGTGTGTCAGAGTGTCTCAGAGCATGACTTGGAGGCATAAGCGCATATCTTGCGCAGGCAAGATTCATGCAGAGATCTTGCTTTAGAGACAGGATTAGGTGGCTTTAAAAGTCCAAAGTCCTCTTATTAGCACCTACAGTATGTTTAATAGGTTCTACAAATCAAGAATCAAAATTCAGTTAGGCACCATGAAAGAGGTTTGTTCCATGTATGGCATTCCGACTGTTGTGTCTCCACAAAATGTCTCTAAAGAATTCATCGTGGCATATGGTGCCCATCCCAGGGATCTCAGGGCACGAGCTGGGGTAAACCCTGGACGGGGTGTTAACTCATAGCAGTGCACCAGCACACACTCACTCAAACACCCGGTCATAGAGTATGAGCAATTTTGACTTGCAACCTGATCAGCCGACAAAACATATCTCTGGACTGTGGGAGGAACCTGGAGTACTAGGAAGAAACCCACAAATCACCAGGAAATCTTTTCTTTTGTAACCATTCTCACATTAAGCACTTGCTCGGTGCATTAATCAGGTTTAATTAAATAAAATCTCACATGACTAATTCCATGAAGCAATGCAGAACAGTGTGAAGACGTCATATTGTTGTGTTTACAGGATGTATGGCATGTATCACATAGTAGTGCTTTTCTTGAAACCTATTTTAAGAACATAGCAGGACAAGCTGGACCGACAACTATGGCGCACCTGCTGCTGGTTCCTGGTTTGGTGCCAAAGAACTAACTTTGATCCCAGGTTAAACATTTTGGACAAAATACAGGTTTGCTTAGTAAAACAGAATGTTTATTGCATACATGACTTGCTTTTCAGTAAGTGCTAAATGTTACTCATTATCATGTATTATATACTGTACAGAGCGTCAATAAAAGATTCAACATGTTTCATCWGTTTTCCTTCTTTTGAACTTGTTGTTCTAGGCAATAAAAGTTCCTCATAGCTTAACCTCATTAGAAAAGAAAACAGGCACGTTAAAACTCAGTTCGTCAGTTAAAGTGAAACAGAAATGACAAAATCTTTACGTTAAATGCATCTGTCAATATTTTTGCTTTTCGTTTTTGCTCTTGGACATGAAGGTAAGGTTTTTCTGGTCAACTGTTACAATTTGAAATATATRACTTACTATTTCTAATATTCATAWTTATCTTTCYTTTTWAKATTATAACAAAATAAGCAACWGTTTASAGTARCYTYTCCCAAAACTTTCCAWACAAGCCTGTGTTAGAGTATACCTAGAGAATTGTTTATTGACTTTTCCTTATGATTTTGTACATACATGAATTCATATATACTTTGATATCAATCCAGGTCTCCATGTCCATGGCTCCTCCGGACCGGTCGTGGCCCAGCTGGGAGGTTCAGTCCTCCTGTCATGCTTTAGTGAAAGCCCACTGCCTCTGGAAGGTCTGCAGGTGGAATGGAGAAAGATGGATTCAGACTCTGTAGTAAGTTTCTCCTGGCAAGGGGAAAGCAGACCAGATCTCCAGAGTCAGGAGTTTAGAGGCAGAGTTGACTTWTTTCCAGATGAGCTRTTAAAAGGGAACTTCTCCATCTTGATCAGAAATGTGGTTAAAGACGATGTTGGAGTTTATAGATGTCAAATCAATACAACCCAACTTATTATCTCCAGTGAAGTCATAATTGAAATTCAGGATATCGGTAAGTAACCATACAATGTTTTAAATACTTTCAATACTGATATGTAAAGGAGCAATACAAATGTGCAACACGTTTAATTTTTTCTTTGTATATCTTTATTTTCTGCATTCTCTCAGAGCATTTGGTGGTGACAGGGGCAGATCACGCTGTCTTTGCCCGTGAGGGTGAGGACGTCATACTGAACTGCTCTGTAGATTCACATGCCCATGAGATAGAAGAAGTGACCTGGAAAAAGACTGACAGTGATCAAGATATCCTTGTCCTGCTCTATCAAGACAGTGAGATCTTCACAGACTCCTCACATGAGCGTTACCAGGGAAGAGTTCATTTCTTTTATTCTGAAATGCCCAAAGGAAACTTTTCATTAAAGCTCACAGATGTTCAGATGGAAGATCAGGGAGAATTCGTGTGTGAGGTCCATACTGGRAACATGTCAGCACGTACCGTTGTGGTTCTACAAGGTGTAGGTAATGTGCTAGATTTCTGCTAATAATAATAAAACAGGATGACAAATAAAAGGGAATAACTGTGTCTTTGTTATGGGTGGCATTTGAATAGTCTGCAAGATTAGATGTCCATTTTGGCTTTTTTTTAAAGCAAGAAATACAGTATTGCAAACTAATAAAAGGTATTTTGGGCGGGCCTCCGAGTGGCGCAGTGGTAAAGCGCTCGCCTTATCATCCGGAGATCGTGAGTTTGATTCTGTGATGCTGTAACCTCTCGCAGCCGGAGGTCTAGAGAGAGCTGATTGGCCGAGCTCTCTCAGAGGGGAGGGATGAGAGGTACTTAGTGCTCCCACATTAATCACGGCTCTACAGCCAGTCAGGGGCGTCTCTGAGCTCACACAAGCAGAAGGAGCGGATAGCGTTGTCCTCCGAGTGTGTGACTCCCCAAACATTGCGTGAGCGAGCAGTTCGAAAAGATATGGTAGGCTGGCGTCACGTGGTTTGGAGGAAACACGTGATAGTCTTCGGCCCTCCCAGCTGAGTGGTAGTAGTAGCCTTAATGTGGGAGCCCCATAGTGACGGGGAGGAATTGGACACGACTAAATTAGGGAGAAAATCGGGGGGGAAAGAAATATTTTGGACATGCTGTCTTTAAGCTGTGAATTATGTTAAATGCCCAAATATTACAGAAAATCATTTCATGTTCATCAGTGTAAACAATGTCTTATTCTGCAAAATGCTATAACTCCACCTTCCACAGTTTTGTCACAATGGATAAATCAGCGTGCGTTTGTGTTTGTGGCCATGTACTGTAAATGTACTTGTTAAATAGACMATTTAGTATCAACAATATGTTGGTTAAATTTTAATAAAAATGATAGCAAACTCATACTTTAATTATTTTATTGTACTGTAGTGAGTCACAAGCAGCAAACTAAACAAAGGGAGAATTTTTTTTTTAGATACAATGTAGCTTTTTAATTATAAAGATTATTAAATCCTCCTCCAGCAGGTTCAGATTTGCCTAATTATAGTACAATTACTGTACAACATCCATTTCGACATCAGTTGACGACATGTACTGTAAATCATATGTTGTCACTGTATTGTAAGATGGGTGGAGTAGGCTAGTGAATGTAAATTTGCAAGACTAAATTTTGGAGAAAGCAGTGGAGAAAAAAAAAGACATCAGAACACCCCTTGAGAACTTTTAGTGTCACAAGCAGGACCAGTGCAAGAACATTAATAATCAAGCAGGGATGACTGGATGGATTAAAGTGGGCAACATACTGTACATCACCTATGAATATGTATTTGGTGTGTCCCTTCCCCACACCACCACCACTGATCTCAGGGAATCCCCAGAACCTTCAGTATACCCAGACACACCAGGCTGGGGAGGTTTCTAGTCCATCAGAGTTTCTGATTGTCCTTCAGATATAAGCAGTTTTGGTATTTAACTAAGGGTTAGGGTTAGAAATCAAACCTAGAAATCAAATGCGTAATCAGGGCAATAACTAGTGTTAAGTTTGTTGCTTTATCATTAATAACACTGTACATTTTTTTTTTTTCATACCTACAGGTTTCTCTGCACTCCATATATCAATACTGGTGTTGTGCTCAATCGCACTGATGCTSACATTGGGATTTTGCATTCCTGTTTTTACGTGCCTGAAAAGGCCAGGTATTTCAGCAGAGTTTTCTTTTAATAGAAGGTGTTCTTATTTATGATTATTTTATTATGTCATTTTATTGTTTTTGCATAAAACTATACCTTTTTTTTTTTGCTTTATCTCAGGTGCAAGAGATGAAGGGCTCATGAAAATGCACATTTTTTTAATTCTCTGTCCAAACATCTGCATGTTTGTTGCTTTCTGTTTGTGGTTAAAAGAAGGTAATTTCAGGTTCATTTTCCCATCCTATCACCTACATACTGTACATACATGCAATATTACATTCCCTGTCCACCTGTGCCCCACAACCACCATCACCACCACCACCACAAACACWCATCCCCCCACAACACACAAATCTCCACACCCTCTGTTTCATCACCTATACTTTTAAAATGTTGGCTTGATGTGTTTTCTTCTCATACTGTAGGTTTYCTCACCGAGGCTGTTTCCTGTTTGAGTGTCAGTATCATAAGGCCGGTCATGCTGATGAAAACATGTCCTGATCTTAAACGTTTTCCAAGTAGGTTTTATGGGGAACCTTACCTGAAGTACCTTGAACCTTTTCATTTTTTATTACTTCTTTTTCACCTTCATTGAAAGTACATTTCATTTATTCCTGACATGTAGTGTGTGCACAGCATACAGCARGTATTTACAGTACATAAACAACTTATTTTGTTTCACAGATCCCTTGCAAAAAGCAACAAGGAATTTGGCTGGTCCACTTTACAATTCGATTATTACGATAAGCGCATGTTCATGTAAGTAAAATTACTCTGATTTTTTTTATTATTATTATTTTTAACAATTTATTATTTTTTAAAGTAATTTAGGTGGCATGGTGGTTTAGTGGTTCGCCTTGCACCTCCAGGTTCCAGCTGTGCATGGACTTTGCATGTTCTCCCTGTGCTTGATGGGGTTCCTCCAGCGAGTCCAGTTTCCTCCCACAGTCCAAAAGACCTGCAGATTAGGCTAACTGGCATTTCCAAATTGCTCGTAGTGTGTGAATGAGTATGTGTGTGTGCCCAGCGATAGATTGGCACCCTGTCTAGGGTGTACCCTGCCTTCTGTCCTAAGTCTCCTGGGATAGGCTCCTGGGCCCTCTGCGACCCTGAATACAGGATAAAGCGGTATAGAGGATGAGTGAGTGAGTGAGGATAGTGAAAATAATGTAGTTTTGGAAATTAATTTAGTTTGGGACATGATTAATTTGTTATAGTCTTGATGTTAATACACTCACTCACATCAAGGGAAAGGAGGTTGTTCTGAACAGAAGATGTGTGTGTTCGCTTTGCAACACTTTGAACGCATCACTGAGCCATGAGATGATTCCTGAATATCTGAAATAAAGAAGCCTGACATGATATCTAATGTGTTCTATAGGCTGGTTTGATTATATAAAACATAGACAAAATGTTCGATTTACATTAACGTATTCTCTGTCTTTCCCTTCATTGTGTGATTTATTATTTAGTTTTCTATGTTAACATTACGCGGATACAGACGGCGGCGAGGTACGTTGTGATAGTACTGACACTCATAGSAGGGCTGAGTTTCATCAGTGGTGCTCTTTTGGGTAAGTTTAAAATTGAGTATAACACAATTTTTGCTCAATTTCACTTATTTTCAGTCATGCACAGTAGCAAAATACAGTGGAACCTTGGATTGCGAGTAACGTGGTTTACGAGTGTTCCGTAAACCGAGCAAAGATTTTTAATCAATTTTTAATCGGAAACCGAGCAAGTATTAGTTTATGAGCGCCGAGTGCCATGTATCACGCATGAGACTCTTATTTTGACACCGAGCGTCACTCTCTCACCTTCCCCTCCCCCACCCACGGCTTCGCAAACACACAGAAAGGTGCTGGTTCATTTGTTTTGTTGTTGTTTTTTTTTTACTTTACTTTACAGCAGTGATTCCCTTAGTATGCGCTCACACAGGTCAGAGAGATTTTTTTTCCCTGTTAAAACAGTGTTTCCGTTGTGTGTGTGTGTTTGTTGTGAAACTTGAGAAGTGATTCCTTTAGTATGCGTTCATGCCAGTCTCAGATATTTCTTTTTTCCTTATTAAAACGGTGTTTCCGTGTTTGTGTGTGTGTCCGTGTGAAACTTAAGTGATTCTGTTACTATGCGCTCATGCCAGTCTCGCTTTTTTCCGTTAAAACGGTGTTTCCGCTGTGTTTATGCGTTTGTTGTGAAACTTAAAAAGTGAGTCCGTTAATATGTGCTCATGCCAGTCTCAGAGAGATTTATTTTTTTCCTGTTAAAACTGTGTTTCCGTTGTTTGTGTGTATGTGTGTGTGTTTGCTGTGAATCTTAAAAAGCGAGGTGGGGAGAGGGAGGAGGAGTGTTACTGTGTAAAACGAGGCGAGGGAAGGGGCTAATTCCACACACACAGCGCCTGCGAGCACCAACAGAAACACTTATCTGTCAGGATTTATTTGTACTTTTTTTTAAAGGTTAAGTGCAGATTAATTTGTTTTATTTTCATTTTATAGATTGTATCAATTATTTTTATGTATTTATTTTTAGAGGCTGTGGAACGAATAATTTGAGTTTAATTATTTCTTATGGGAAATGATGATTTGGTTTACGAGTGTTTTGGAACACGAGCCCACTTCCTGAACGAATTATGCTCGTAATCCAAGGTTCCACTGTACACTTTATAGCTAAGAGTGGGTGCTGTGGTGTTTGGCACTGGGACGTTAATGACGGATCCTTTGATAGCTGTTGGTTGTGGGGTGGATTGGGCTGGTTTATCCCATGGACGTTCAATAGGATTGAGGTCTGGGGAGTTTGGATGCCGGGTTGGGCCAAATGGATTAGACAAACCAGATCAATCCACTGAGAACCCACCTTTGCATGGGTGAGCTTGAGTTTCCCATGATCCTGTCATCAGTTTTGCTGGTACTGTATGTAATTGATAATCAATGTTAATGTGTTAATGTTATGTGCTTCTACTGTTATGGCTGATAGATGTAGTAAACTGGTGAATGTAGTCTGTCAGCACAAATTTCAGAAACTGACTCACTATCTATGCCAGTACCACTTTGACCCATTCTACTGCCAAAATTAWTTYAWGAAGATTGCATGTCTGTCGTCTTGATGGCATGTAAGCAATCGGTGTAGATGAAACACCTCAAGTCGGTCATTAGGAGGGGTGTCTACATACGTTAGGCATTTATAATGTACATTGAGAAAGCTAATCAAAACTTACCCGTGTTGTTTTACAGCCATCTACGATATCTGGATACGTGTGCTTATATGTCTAGATGTATTCAACGTGAGACTGCTTGGAGTGCTTGTCAGTAGCACTAAAGACAATTTTGACTGTAAGTAGTGGTATAAAATGCTTCAGCGGCATACAGGCTCATATATTACAGGCTCAGCTGAATATTCACACACATGTAGTGAGGATGTGAAGATTGGAAATTCAGAAATTCAGCTTAAGCTACTGTTTAACTATCGTGGCTATGTATAAATATCCATAAACTTTTCACCGAAATTACCCCTGGACTCTGAAGATGACCCTCAGAGATCACAGTGTAAATCATTTTAAATAAGTGCATTTACAAATTTCTCTTCCATCTGCCTTATAATCATGTAAACTGTACATTTTTTTTTTTTAGACATCTTGGAGATACCCTCTGTGGTGCCACCTCTGGTCATGGGAGTTATGATGGTTATTACACTAAAGAAGTACTTTTTTCAAGGAAAGGTGTTTGATTGTAAGGATTATAATTCGTACAATTATTGTTCCAAACTTAAATGACAGTCATTTAAAGTGTAATCTAATTGCCATTTGTGTTTGTGATGGTGGCGCTGCTGCACATTATATTCATCACAGATATAATGTTTGTTTGTTTTTCCCTTGTACAGGTGTCCATATTACTCTGTCATCTGTTATCGTTACCATTTTCAGCCTTAGTGAAATTTGTGTTTATGTTATTATCTCTATTGCAACAAAAGATTTTTCCAGTGGTA
>QMIH01002051.1:57648-74940 GCA_003987875.1 Clarias batrachus
ACTTACAAAAAATACTTGAAATGGAATTAATAAATAATCAGCATTTGTTTAAATCAGCTTAATTTGACCCCAGAATGCASTTAGTAAATTTTATTATGTAYTTGTCACTAATATTAATTTAACAATTGTTAATTAAGCCCAGTCCCACTTTTTACAGTGTGGCAAGTAATGAATCACCAATAGAATAAATGTATTAGAACAAGATATCAATATATTAGAATAAGAATGTTACTTTACTATAAAAGAAAACATTTAATCGTGACAGCAGCACTCATCAAAAACAGCAGGAATTCATCTAAATCGAGGGCAAATGCAGCTGCAGTACCTTAAGGTGGATTTTGGCATTTAAATAAGGACAAAATATTTCATAGGAATATCTGGTTATTTAAAGATTTATTGCCATATTTTCACATTGATGTTGCCTTCGGGAAAAAAGATGATTTTTATATATTCAATCTCTAGTGAACATCTTCTTCAGTACCTTTCACATATTACAACCAGTTTTTTTTTTTTTTTCCCCGTAGCTGTGGTTTCCAAGACTGAAGAAAAGGAAAAGACCTGCTGATTTAGCCATATGGGGGACACCTTACTCCATCTTTTATAGGGCATTTAAAACTTTGTGTTTTTGTCTGGTGAAAACAATGCTACGCTYGTTAACCTTAAACATTTCTTTGCTGATCGATCCGGTCATCAAGTTTGTCATTTTAAAGTATTCACTGGACTGCAAATGTTGAAAAAGGTCTGAAATTCTATAAATGCCAAATTCTATGAACGTCATTGATTTAGAAGATGTTTTTTGAGGTCTTGTATTTATTTATTATATAGAATCATTATATTTAGGAATATACAATCAAGTCTAAAAGTATTGGAACACTGCTCTCTGTACATCACCACAATGGATTTTAAATGAAGCAATCGAGATGGGGATTAAATAGTGCACTTTTAGATTTACTTCACGAGGTTTAAAGAACAATATTGCATTAACCGTTTTTAAATTCCATCCATTTTCCTCTCTTTACATTTTCACAGACTAAAAAGTATATATTTACATATAATTTACATATAATTTGAATCTATTCTGGAGGAGGGTTCTTAAGGCGAAAATTTTGATTGCGAAACCTGGATAATTCATTACAGCCACCCAAAAAAATACTATCAATATTACGCATTTCCAAAAACAATCAAACAAAGACATGTAAATGAAGTAAAATATTAAATAAATATACATTAAACCTTACTTAACCTGAATTTATGATCACTTGGAGCATGATTGGTAGCTCCTGACTACTACAGACCAGGAACATCCCACATCATCTGCTGTTGTGTAGTTACTCTGACCCAGTTGTCTAGATATCACAATCTGGCCCTTGTCACAGTAGTTCTAGTTCACTCTAAAAATCTTGTTACTATGAAACCTGGAAGTGGGAGGGATATATTAGGCAGCACATGATCATTTTGTCCCTGAATGTGTTTAAAATGGGCGACTTTAATGATCGACTTTGATAAGGGCCAAATTGTAAAAGCTAGATGACTGCATAAGAGTCAAAAGGTCCAAATCTTCAGCTGCTGTGAGATGTACTTGGTCCAAACATTTGTATTCAGGCCAAAACTTTTAATCATACAAAAGTTTTTAACATTCCCACAACACATTTTTATGGATATCTACAGCTGAGGATTTTTATGTCCTGTAACTCTTTCCCTCTTTTTCTTCATTCCTCTTACATTCTGTTTGAAGACGTAAACCAGATGCTAAACCTATGAATAGTGCTATATGCAAGTTTTTAAACACAAGCAATTCAGCCACATTATATATGTACTTGGTATATGATAAATGGYAAAATGATACAAGTACAAATGTCAGATAAACCCCGGGCAAAAATTAATATGTCGAAACGACTCTTTGTGAGGTTTTCCTCAAACACACAATAGTTCAATTTAAAATTATCCACTGCCTTCACTGGCCCAAGGTAAAGCTACAGAATCTAAGATCAGAGAGGACTTTGATCCCACATGTGACTGACATAAGCAGGAACCAGCTACGCTACTGCATATGTTCTGGACAGGACCAAAGTTATATAATTTTTGGAGTTTTATTTTGATACCTTGTCAAAAATATGCTAAATACCATGGTTGGTTTTATTGTGTCTGGCAACCATTTCTAAGCAACATTTAAACTATAGCTATAGATCAATTGAATTTGTATTGAAGTACTGTATTACTTGTTCAGTTTTATTATTATTATTATTATTATTATTATTATTATTATTATTATTATTATAGTTTGTTTATTTGTTCTGTATATACTTTTTCTGTACAGGTATGTACTGTATACATTTGTTTTTCTGTATGTACTGTATATACTATATATATATACATATTTGTATGAATGTATATATACAATACAGAGCAAAAGTTTGGACACACCTTCTCATTCAAAGAGGTTGAATTTGTATTATGGTAAGAAAAAAAGCAGCTAATTAAAGAAAAACTTTGAAAGTGTCCCCAAGTGCAGTCACAAAAACCATCAAGCGCTACAAAGAAACTGGCTGATATGCGGACCGCCCCAGGAAAGGAAGACCAAGAGTCACCTCTGCTGCGGAGGAGAAGTTCATCCGAGTCACCAGCCTCAGAAATCGGCGGTTAACAGCAGCTCAGATCAGAGAGCAGGTCAATGCCACACAGAGTTCTAGCAGCAGACACATCTCTAGAACAACTGTTAAGAGGAGACTGTGTGAATCAGGCCTTCATGTAGAATATCTGCTAGGAAACCACTGCTAAGGACAGACAACAAGCAGAAGAGACGCGATTGGGCTAAAGAACACAAGAAAGAAAACTCGCTGAATGTATATATATTTTTTGAGACAAAACATCTTTGCTCTACATTAGTTATTGGCATATGCCTACGATTCTTGCACAGTACTGTGTTTCAAGGGCCCCCAAAGTGTGTGTGTCAATATTACAAGTAAATAGCCCTCAAATAAAGTATTTTTTATACCTTCTTTTAAACTCCATCTTTTTAACACCATTTCCCGAATGCACCATTTCAGCCTCCATGTAAATATTGTTTACAATATAAYTACTGTTGAGCCACACCCTCTTATATAAGATCACAATAGGGGAAAACCTAACTGGATTGTGTAAACCTCAACCAACACAAAAATGGAAAAAGGACAAAAAGCAGGAAATGTTTTTCTTACTTTTATTTGTTTGTACAACCAATTTGGATAATCTGAATGTCTGAAAATGACTAAAATATGGATTTTACATAGTACATGAATTTTACATWGAAAATAGGAAAATTGGCTCTATTTTTCCATTTACAGTTATGTTTAATGTTGAATAAATTGAAATACATTTGTYCCTGTGATAGAGTGGCTATAGACAGTTGTTCCCTCAACTGACTTTTTTTAAAATGGTTAGACAAAAAAAGTTTGTCAATTATTTTAAAGACTTACTGAAAGATATTATTATTATTAGTTGCTTGTTAGAGTGCTTGTTACTTGGAGTGTCTGGGTAAGTCCCTGTTAGTCAAAATAAATCAAACAATCAGAATCAACAATAAAAGGTAAAAGGTGGTGAAAAAAACCTAAACAGGCTGCTGACATATTGATTAATGRCGGTCTATAGTGTTTACAGTGAACTACTCAAATTAACAAAAATGCTTTAAAAGCAGTATCATTTACATCACTGTTATTAAAACATCATCACTTTGATGCAGGAGGTGTCCAATGCATTTTTAGCRACAGTTAACAGGAAAAAAAGCAGTGATTAGTGAATTAGGCTCATAGCGTGAATATTAACCACACTGTATGGGTAACTCCAGAGGAATATAATTTCTGTTGCACAACTGAATGTATGCTAACGCCAGCTTGCACACAGAACTTCGGGAACCATCTCCAGCATCACACTGGCTCCTTTCACACATGACAAGGAACTGCTCAGGGTCAACCTGAAAATGAGGGAAAGTATAACATTGCATAAAAAGCTTCTGTACATCACAGAACAATAATTGATATAAGTTATTATACAATAATTAGTATATGAACTACGGCATTTCAATTGTGTCTACTTGCCACTCTGAAGCAGGAGCTGAGAGGAGACATTGTGGAGGAGAAGAAAAGTGAGCAGGACAGATTGGCTGCTATTTGGTTTATGCAGAACTCAGATTCAACGCTCACACAGTTAGAACCCAGCTGCAGAAACATGAGCATTTAGCAWGTATTACACAAAGTATGTGTGAGATCTGGATCATAAAACGCCCAAACATTAGGGAAAAAAGTGTATATTTCAAACAGGTACATTTTTYAAAACTTAAGTAGAAAAACAAAAAGCTTACATTCCATCCTTGTATGAATYTGTCCCCACTGAGGGCCTGTGAGCCATTTGGCAGCAAATAATCATTTCCCACCTCATTATCATTGGTTCCTAGAAGTCCTCTTGATGTCCCTGAAGGGAAGAAACAGATTAGAATTTGACATATTTGCAACTAAAAGACAAATGGCAAAGACAGGCAGAAATGCAAAGATAGAGAGAGACTGACACAGACAAAGACTGAGCCAGACAAACAGACAGACACCAGAGACAGACTTACGTACACCCCCCACAGATAGATATACCGTACAGAGACGGATGCATACAAACATAAACCTAGACAAATAATCTTACGGAAAAAGGCAGAGACTGATGGAGAGAAAGTGACATGCAAGACGGTAAAGAAGACTTAGAGCCAGATGGACAACAGACATACAAAATAGACAAATATGTAAAAATACCCAGAGCCAGATAAACTCCCATAGACAGATCCGCATTGGCAGACAGATTCCCAGAGTCAGACAGACACCCAGAGCTATTAAGACATCCACAGCCGGACAGACACCCAGAGCTATTAAGACACCCAGCGCTAATAAGATACCCAGAGCGGGACAGACACCCAGAGCTAGTAAGACACCCAGTGCCATGGAGTCAGACACCCAGATCCAGACAGACACAGATACACAGACACCCAGAGCGAGATAGACACCGACAGATATACAGATATCTTGACCCAAGTACCCAGTGCCATGGAGACGGATACCCAGAAACAGACATCCAGAGCCAGACAGACACCCAGAGCGATAGACATCCAGGGTCAGACAGACAACCAGAGCGATAGTCAGATACCCACTTTTAGTAAGCCAGGCAGAGATTTACAGATATCCAGAGACAGACAGACAGACACCAAGTGCCATGAAATCAGACACCCAGAGTCAGACAGACACCAACAGATATACAGATACCCAGACCCAGACAGACACCCAGAGCCATGGAGTCAGACACCCATAGCCAGACAGACACCCAGAGACAGACTGACACCAAGCGATAGATACCCAGAGCCAGAGAGACAACCAGAGATACAGATACCCTGAGCCTGACAGATACTAAGCAACTAACAGAGATAGACTTATTCCCCAGAGACTGACAGACAGGCAGACATTCAGTCAGTCAGAAACAGACAGACAGACAGACAAACATGTAGAGACAGACACCCATATACAAGTCTGACCAAACAGTTTTCGAGAATATCCTTAACTATAAGATTGCAATTATATGAAAAGATACAGTGGACCACAACACTGGGTCTTTACACCTACAACATTTTTAAATGAAAAAAATAAAAAAAATAAATCAAGTTCCGAGTGAGTGAGACTTCAGAAGTGAGGCTTCGCTTTGTAGTCAAGCACCAGCATTTAATCTGCTAGCAACAGGAAGCCAGTGGATGAAGCATAACAATGGGGCAACAGTAACCAAAYCATGATTTAATGTTAGACACATGCTAGYATAAGTATTGTACCTATTAACACACAGGGTGCTGAACAYAGAACAGATGTCTTACCATGCAGCCATCCGTCTAGCGTCATACTGCAGATGCTTAGCGAGAAGTCACATGACAMCAACAGTCCTCTTCTATTGGACACTGTAAGCACATTTAGCTCTCTGGTCACAGTCACGTCAGGATTAATGAAGGGTGTCTGTACGCTACGGCAATCCACTTCCAGCTGGTAAGAGAACAACAACAGACTTAATGTAATGATGAACAACCAATTATAAGATCAAACAGAAGCCCTGGGTGTCAATTCACAGAGGCATACAAATAATAAAAAAAAGGTTTAAAAKAGAYRAAAYAATTTATTGTGTMCTTTATGGTCAACAGGTCACAGATCAGGATTGGTWRCATATGYACAACACCAACTAAGGGAAGATCTTTTGGGAAATGATAGTTCATTCCTCTACAACAGCTTAAAGAGAATCTATACCATGGTGTACTGGAGCTGCTCTAGAAAATAATGGCGGCTCATTATTTCAGTTTTTTGTTTTTGTTCGTTCTTCTCCCACCTTTTGAAAAAAGGATCGACGGTGAAGAAGTAATTCTAATGCTTCCACAGTTGATCAAGGTCATTGTCTTGACACAAAAAGTGACAGGAAGCAGTAAAAGCAGTTCTTGTTCTAAATACCCTTGTTAATAATGCACATACCTGCTCTTTTGGACGGACCGTAACGGTTGTGTTTTGCAGTTGAACTTTAAGGGAACGCTGTTTTTCAGTCCATTCAGATTTTAAAATGATGGCAAATGTGTTCTTGGTGACATCGGAGGCTAAGACAAGGTCACATGAATGTGGGATCTTTAACACTCGTCCATCAAATGACACGATGTATCCATCTGCTACAAGAAATGCTTGATCTAGATAGGGGTAAAGAATTAAAAATGATTTAAAGTCAATAAACTTTTTCTACGAAATTAAGTAAGAAGTTTTCTTCTTGATCGTCTATACTGCTTCATCCTGTTTATAGGTCACGTGAGTCTGGAGCCTATCCCAGGAGACATTGGGCATGGAGCAGGGTACACCCTGGACGGGGTGTCAATCCATCGCAAGGCACATATACAGTACACACATACGCTCACTCACACACTACAGGCAATTTGGGAACACCGATAGGCTTAATCTGCATGTCTTTGGACTGTTGGAAACCAGAGAAGCTGGAGGAAACCCACCAAGAATACGGAAATGAGAATCAAAATCAGACCCTGGAGGTGCAAGACGACACTGAAAACCACTAAGCCACCATGCTGCCAGATTGGTTTTACAATCCATAAATTTAAATGATTGATTCAACTAAATGGGGCAGCGGTAGGTTAGGGGATTAAGGCTTGGTGTTGCTGATCAGAAGGTCAGAGGATCAAGCCCCAACTCCACCAAGTTCCACAGTTGGGCCCTTGAGCAAGGCTCTTAACCCCGTCTGCTCCAGGGGCACCTATCATGGCTGACCCTGTGCTCTGACCCCAGCTTCCTGACATGCTGGAATAAGCTAAGAAGAAGAATTTCACTGTGCTGTAATGTATGCGTGACAAGTAAAAGTTTTTTTTTTTGGTCATTGATTATAATTTTAGCCTGCACTTGCTAATAAACATATCTTGATCCTAATCAAACTCTTTMATCATTTTCTTGGCCCTGACACTGATMTAAAGAACTGTTTGAGTGAGTGAGTGGTRGACGTGGAAAGGTTTGTAAAAGCTATGCAGTGTAGGATTGTTTGCATACTTTAATCGATTCTCTCAATATGGCTATGAGATTGGGGATGAAAACCAGAAGAGGTGTTGACTGATATACTTGCTGAATGTTCTCTAAATCCATGAAATTGGATCAGATTCAAGCGAAAGAAAAGGCCTTTGAAGTGAAAACAGATCATTCTAATGTGACTAACTGATTGACTCTGTCAGAATTTCTTGATTTCAGAAGAACGATCAAGTTGACCAGTCAGCGATGACCAAATTTCTATGTTGTGCTGCCTACAGGCCCATGACCTTTATACCACATGAAACATGAAGTCATAATTTATAAACTAGTAACAGTCCTGCCAAGTTGTTTCTCTGGCTCAAACCGTTTGGAAAGAGCATCTGGTACATTCTTGTTCAAGACAGAGTTTAAGTCACTTATCTTTGTTTAGGTAGTCTTTAAGTCAGATCATTGCTACTCCATGGCCTGTTTAACAGCCAGGAACTAATTGTTACTAACATCTGTATAGCGGAAAGATCATACAGAGATGACTCTAAGGCAACACCTCTCCTAYTGTAACCCTTTACATCCTCTTTAACATTTATTGGAAGCATTGGATTAGGACAGACCTAATGTATACCTTTATGCTCATATTGAAATCCTGCTTTAGGGTAAAAGGAGTGCCTTGTATTCCTGTGGAGTGCAGGTATGTTGTTTGTGAGATTTATTAGCCAGGGCAGTGAAAGGTGCTGTTTATCTGTTAAATTTACAGGTTTTCTGTGTTAGTTGGAAATACACTACAATTGTTATAGCCAGTTCACAGAGATGGTTATAAGTCTGAAATATTGAGTCTTTCAAGTATGTATCTGGATCCTGCCTTTAGAGATGATAAAGTTACAAGAAGGAAACCTTGTGTTTTTCTGGTTTGACTTAGAGATKAGTCTAAAAGGGGAAAATAAAGTTCTCTAAGATAGGTTAGATATTCGAAGAGGCTCCAGGGTCCCTGCTTCAATCCTAAACCCAACTGTCTGTGTGGTATTTCACTTGCTCTTCAGTTTGCTCTGGGTATTCTGGTTTCATTATGATATCTTGGATGGTCAGGTGTCACATCCATGGTGTGTTTTCACAGGGCACCCAGACATCCCATCCAAGGTTTGTTCTCACTGTGGATCCACCATGCCCCAGACCAGGACAAAGCCGAAATTAAACAAGTAACATTCCATCAAGATGAGAGGTACGGTTTTGCTATGGTATTGGTATGGTACAGGTGCAGCAGTGTTCAAAACGCAATAGTGGCCAGGAATTAATGCAGTTTTCCCSTTAGTTCCCTCTCATGCTTRGTGAACATGGGCTGCTCCTTGGAGGAATTAGAAAAATAAGATCATTAGAAGAAAGGAAAGAAGTGAACACTTGGGTATATATGAACTTCATTCACCATGCCACTTAGGTACTCAATATGTATTTTTTGGTAATTTCTTTAGCGTTCATGAAAATCCAAGGATTGAGATAAACATATAGTTTCCGATGATGGCCTTCGAGCCAAGATTGACTGTTGGGCCCTTGATCCTCTCTGCCCCATGGATGACCTTGTGGTACATTTTCAAGCCCCAAGCATGCAAGAGGCTTAGAGAATTTTAATTAAAATTATAATAACATTATTTCAGGTGCTATACTTGTATTGCTATAAACCATGCAATGAAATCCAGGATTAAACTCACGATTGAAAGGGCTGTCCATTAGTTTTCTCTTAAGCCTGTAGAGCTCAGCTGTAATACTCGCTGAGTTTAGCGAGAGAACTGGTTTCATGAGGAACTCCTCCACCACGACTTCTGCTAGGCCGACCACTGACCGCTTTGTCCATGGATAACTCGGTAGGGGAAGACTCATTGTCACTTCGCCGTCCCTGTAAAAGAACATGATGTGATCACAGAACAGAAAACATTTTAGCTTTTGGTGTAAAGATAGAAATAAAAAAACTGAACACGACAACTTTATTGGCATTTTTAATTGCACTAAGAACAAAAGTTACAAGTGGGGAACTGGGGCACCTTGGTAGAACACACCATCAGACTGGTTTGAGGAATCAATTAAACCAATTGTTATTGATATTTGTTGATTGCGTACATATAAAATCAATGCTGCTTTGTGAACATACACTGGCTATATATACAGAGACTTACAGTTCTATAAATATATCCTGTAATTTGTTGTCCGTGGTGTTGTTTGCTATTTTGTTTCTATTCCCTCCGATTCCTACTGTCTTATCTTGATGCCCACTGCTGACTTGGAAGACCTAAGCAACTGATAATACTGTTGCATCTATGGGGGCATTTAAGTCCATATATAATGTAATTCTAAGAAAATCAGCACAGAGCTCATATTTGATCTGTTGTTCATTTACTACACAAGACGTCCAAAAGATTTCACACCCATTTTGCAATCCTACCTTTCAGAGAACTTGTACATAAAAGCAAGCTGTCTTCTAAATCCTACTAACATCATGGCCAATCTGGACTCGGCCCACTGTGCTGTGTGCTGGAACACCTGAAATGTGCAAACATGCAGCTGTATTTAAATTTTTTTCTACATTTTTTGTAACAGGACATCATGGGGTTAGGCTCGAATTTGAGTTCTCTTTCAAAAGCTACGCTTGATGCTGCGTAAAAACGCTATTGAGAATGTCTCTTTGTTCRACCGGTTGTGAAGCATGTGTGTTTCAAACACGCCAAACTTTGGCTTATACAGTATAATCTCTGTCAGGTGACATCATCTGATGAGGTGCACCTGCAGGTTATAAATAGGTCTGAACAGCAATCATCCTGAGGTCTTTTTGTCTTCAAGTACCACATTGTGTATGCATGTGTGCAAAGCAGTTTACCGAAAAGAAAAGAGAAAGAAAGTGTTGGACTACTCACCAGTATGGCAGCGTTAGAGAGGAGAAGAGCACGCTATCCTCGGGCTCGAGGGAGATTTTGARCATCGCAAACTCCTCCCTATTAAGGTTCTTCATGCTCGGCTCGCCTTCTTTAAACTGAAACCACAAGCTGCGGCTCATTCCTGGGGTTCACGTGCTGATCTGGCAGAAGTGCATTTTTGCGTCCACTTCTCAAGCATGGTCCAGCGCTTCTTTTGAAGGGGAGGAAGAGGCTTCCTCTCTTGCTTCGGCAGTGATGGAGATTGACACCTCAGAGCGCTCCTCTAGTGATGAACGAGCATATGAGGAGCGCGGTCAAACAATTACACCTCGACTGGTCGCAGAAGCAAAAGTCCCCCAAGCGCTCAAAGTTAGACAAAAAGTTTGGCGATCTCCATGTCGAGTTAACTTGTTCATGGAATAAGCCCTATTCATCCCATGTTTTTGTGCCATCGACATGGATCTATTCAAATGTCGTTGATGCTTAGGCGCGGGGTTATATGATGATGCCCCAGATTGACGAGACRCTTGCGGGCTATCTCTCTCCTGGGACGTTATTCTCCCTGAAAAAGCATATACTACCCCCCCCCCCAAAGACATGTAGACTAACATCTTCGTCGGTGGGAAAAGCTTTTCAGGCAGCGCGTCAGGCTGGTGCTGCCCTGCACATCATGGCAGTTCTGCAGGTTTACCAGGCTGACCTGCTGAAGGACTTGAGCATGGGCGAGTCGATAGATGAAAGGGCGTTTTTAGAGCTACGCCGAGCCACAGACCTGTCCATGCAACCAAGCAGACGGCCCGTGTTATCGAGAGACATCTGTGGCTCAACCTCACGGGCATCAAGGATAAGGATCGCACTTTCCTCCTTGATGTCCCCATCTTGCCTTCCGGCCTGTTCGGTGACACTGTTAACACCGTCGCCACTAGGTCTCGGGAGGCAAAACCATATGAACTTTGTGAGGTTTCTCCCCCACGTGCTCAAGAGTCAGGACCGTCGGCCACTCAGTCCCGACCAAGTCTGGGACAGTGTGGCAAGCTGGGCACCTCCTCGTAGAGACTGGGGTGGGGCTCGCCGTACTTTGCAATGCACCTCAAAGAGACCGGACCTGAGGAGTATCATCTTCGCTAAAAAGAAGTCCTGAGGCTTATGCGCCCAGGAACATGGGGGTGTCTCCCCCTGGGGAGGGCCCGTAGAATTCCAACAGAGAATAAAGCCTTCTTCCTGGCACCTTCAGGTGGCCAGTGTTCAGTCACGCCACCACTGCTGTCTCGGGATGCAGCGGTCTCAGACGAAATGTTAGGTGTTCAGTTCCCTCCTGCCATGCTTCAGGCTGCTGAACATCTAACACCTACCCGCYCCCCCATTTAGCCGAAGAGTTCCCTTACAGAGAAGCTGGCAGCGGGGAACCTACTGCCAGATATATCTCTTTAGATACAAAGCACAGTAGAGAGAGGCTGCAGGATTCATTTTGCACATCGTACTCCGCGTTTTAATGGCTCCATGATATGGAGCTCCAGCTCCATTTGCTGACTTAGCAATTACAGACTTTGCTGGAAAAAGGGGGCCATAGAACTTGTGCCCCTGACAGACAGAGAGTCAGGGTACTACAGTCAGTATTTCTTGCTTCCCAAGATAGACTGGGGGTTGCATCCAAGTTCACATCTTTGTGGGCTGAACATCAAAATGTTGACCGACCAGAAAATTGGTTTGTGACAATTGATCTGAGGTAGGTTCGCTTTCGGGGGTGAAGCCTACCAGGATCAGGTCCTTCCATTTGGCCTATCTCTGTCACCCCGCGCATATACAAAATCCACTCATGCAGCCCTGGTTCTATGACTCCAGGTCATCCATATCCTGAATTACATAGGAGGCCGATTCTGGCTCAGTCTCAGCAGCTAGCGCTTCAACATTGAGATGTCATCCTAGCTCATCTCGATTCCTTAGGATTGAGACTCCACGCCCGGAGAGGCGTTCTCTTTCTCTTTCTCTTGCAGGCACAGCTATCTCCTGCGCGTGTCAAATCCAATTTTCAATACCCTAAAGGAAATCAGGCTAGGCCAAAAAGTGATTGTTCATTACTTTCAGAGTGTTTTAGGTCTCATGGCAGCTGCATCCACGTTGATACCCTTGGGCCTTCTGCACATGAGACTGTTTCAGTTGTGGCTAAGCGCTTCATCTAAGTGCCAATCCCCATAGGCAAATAAGGGTTTGTCATGTTCTGCCTGATGGGGTGTCTGTGGGAACAGAACACCCTGCCTGCTTTATTCGTGGAGCTAGAGCGATGGTCCCTTCTTGGGACTTAGCTATTGTGCTCAAAGCTTTGGTTGATACCCCTTTAGAGTCAGTGCCTGTCTGACTTCTGACCCCTAAGATGTTTTTTCTTATGGCCACTACTTCTCTGAAGAGAATTGGGGATTTGCAGGCTTTGTCAGTCTTCCCATCCTGCCTATACAATGCTATTCTGCATCCTCACCTGAACTATCTTACGAAAGTTCCATTCACGACCTTGCACCCAGTTGTTTTCGAAGCCTTCTGACCTCCGTCATTTACAGCTCCGAAGCAGGAAAGACTTCACCTACTGTGTCTAGTATGTGCTCTTCAGATTTACGTCCACCACACTAACCAGTGGCATAAATCAAAGCAGCTTTTTATATGCTATGGGTACCGCAACCGGGAGCGGCTGTCACTAGACAAACGCTGTCACATTGACTGAGAGATGCTATTGCCTTAGCCTACGAGGCGCGTGGTCAGACTTCGCCCCTAGGAATTAGGGCCCATTTGACCAGGGGGCTTGCCTCATCAATTGCTCTGGCAAGAGGTGTTCCCTTGCAKCAAGTGTGTGATGCGGCAGGTTTGTCCTCTCCACACACATTTGACAGATTTTATAGTTTGGATGTCCATACTACTTCAGGCTCGCGGGTCCTTGAGTCAGCATCCCAGATTTACGCCTGAGACCTCTTTTGGTGATTGTGCACTCACACTAAATGACCCTGGGGTCCAGACACATGCAGTGCGGCGGCGTTGGTATTCTCGTTCCAATAGCGTTTTYACGACTGTAGTATTTGACAGGGAATGTCTCGGGTTACTTTGCTGTTACCCTGTTCCCTGAAAAAGCGGGACCCAGATGCTGTGCTCCATTGACGCACTGCAGACGTGACTGGACATGCTTTCAGACAAAAAATTGACCTGAGGATATTTCCGGTTCAGACCTATTTATAACCTGCAGGTTATATAAGCCAAAGTTTGGCGTGTTTGATACACGCATGCTTCACAACCAGTTGGACAAAGAGACGTTCTCAATAGCGTTTTCACGCAGCATCTCATTCCCGCGTTCATCCACAATTAACTAATCATATTAAAAACAAGGAACTAAAAAATGACTTGAAACAGTGGAAAAGGAACTTTTAATCAAAAGAGATCCATATGTACATGAACTGTCCTCATCTCACCAGGTCCAATGCGGTGATGGCAGTGCGGAGAGCAGTTACTGATGGCGTCCTCAGGTGGTGATTATGTAGAACTGCAGGCAGCATTTGCTCCAGGTCCCGGCTCCATAGGTTGAGTAAGCCATGCCAAGTCTTGTCCAGACGCTCTCCTGTAACGTCATGGTACGCTCCGGCCAGTGTTGTCAGCGGCTCTGGGTGGAGACATGTTAGTCGGTATTGTGTCTTATATTTCATAAGATATAAAACAATGACTAGATGAATCTTCATTTAAAAAAAAAAACATTAATAAAAACAAAATGTAGTATAGGTCATAACTGAATTAAAATAATTTAATAATTTAATTCCTATCTAATAAACAATCATTTCAGAGATCCTTAATTTTATGGAATGATATCAGATGGCACAACTACAAATAAACTCATGCCTGATAATCCTAATCTGGAATTTATAATTTTGGGTCTAAATCAGTTTCGTGACATTGAACAGCTCGGAAATTTCTTCAGTTTGTTCAAGAATCTTAGAAATCCCAATTTGATTAAAAAGAAGGTTTTCTGCACCAAATTTGACAACGCTGCTTAGACATTTCCAATCTCAGCTGCATCCAATCATCTCTTGTTCTTAAGAACACCCACTCACTTTTGAGCTCTTGCTGAACGAGTTGAGACATGTGCTGGACCATTTGGAGTGTTCGGAGCAGGCTGTGCGTGAGCATCTGACGGACGGATCCAGACATCCAGAGGTCCCATGGCGTCAGCATTTGCTGCAGCAGAAGGTTTTCGGCTCGGCGGGTCACGTGAAGGATGGCGTGGCTCAGCTCCTGCATGGGTTCGTTTCCTCTGGCCTGGAYAAGGATTGTTTTTTTATGTTTTTTTGTTTTTTAATGCTCCTGCATTATCATTGGTTGACTTCTTTAATGTCGTTGGCTGTTATGTGTTTCATTTTGATTAGTTTGCTGCTTGAAGGTGAAGGTTTAAGGTTTCCTTCCACAATATGGATTATCTCAGTTTTTTCTTTTGTCTACCTGTTTCTTGACCTTCAATTCAATTCAATAACATTTTATCTAGGTCTAGATGCAGCTTTACCAAATCAAAAGAAAGTCATGGAAATTAGTATGAAATGKGCGAGAAAATATGTATACATCAAAATGATATGATTCACTACGGASAAATGTGAACATACAGTACCCCTGCCGTTAGGTAAATCCCCAACGCATGCATTTCCAAAAGTGAACACAAACCGTGGCTTGTAATTATTACATAWGTGTACATTTACTTCAGTTGGAGGACACTAATAAATCTTCACTAATCCAACTCTCTGTGCTCCTCTAACCTGTCTCCTGAATTCTAAAAGAAGATGATGAATCCTTTGGACTCTCTGCAGCAGCTTCTTCTTCACGTGCGTTCCTAGCTGCTGCACCCGCGCCTGCCAAAACAGGAAACCGTCAGCGCATGTGGCAGACGTACGTCCTTATATGTCAATGAATCTACTTTTCACTTCACCTCTGTCGCTGCTAAGCACGTCTCACATCCCTTGGCGCGTAAGACAAGGCCTCGATCTGCCGCTCCCACGGAGATCATCGCTAGCGTCTCATTCTCGATCCCACTGCCTCCTCTTTGGGTCTTGAACGTTAGCCCATGGCTCCCCTCCAAGCACAGGGTCATCCGGAGGTCGTCAGATGAATCTGATCAGATTTAGATTTTAGAGCATGGCTTGCACTATTTAATCAGCTCATATCAAATGAAAATTGTAATCTTTTAATATATATACGAACCACCATCATATCCAGCAGCAGCTTGGAAGCAACGTTTTCCCAGCGTGGTTTGAAGCCAGATCTGCTCACTACGGTCGAGTTTGGCTTGAACCTGCAGGACCGAGTTCCTGCTCGCAGCGTGTACGCTTCCTCCCAGCTCGGCACTCCAGTTACCCATCTTCCACTGCAACACATAAATATTCTAAATCTTTGACCTTCAACTATGATAACAGTAAATATCTCGAATCTGATTGGTCAGAAAATTGTCCATGAAGAAGAAGAAGAAGATGACCTCAGTGAGCAGGGAGTAGTGGCTACGCTGGGCGCTGCTGGTGTTCCTGAGCCCCAAGACAAATGCAGCATGCTGGGCCTGACCTGATAGTGACACGCTGGTGCGGCTGAACAATAAGTCCTTCCCTGAGTTGACGCGGTGAGAACCAGACCACGACAGAGCCTGTGGAATAGATACAACCATGTTCTGTATTACCAAAACCAAAAATCCCTATCCACAAGTTCCTTATTTGAGAAGTGATTTCTGGTGAAGGAATTCTGGATTTTGATTGGCCAGGAGGTGTAGCTTCACCCTGTATGACATATATGGCTTAGATTGTTGTATTTCACAATGTTTTTTACAGCGGCTGATTCACATAAACAGCTGAACAAAACAGGCGTAATCATTAACAGGGTGAATTTTTTTTTTGGTTTGTTTTATTTGTCAGGAAGAAATAAAGCTGTCAATTTTTTTTTGTTTCATGACATGGGATGAAAGTCTAACCGGCAGAGGATATTTTTTGTTCTTATTAACCTCAGGAGAGGCTTTGAGGAAACATCTGTTTATAGCTGCTATACAGCTATAAGTGATAAATTATGACGAGTTGTTCATCAACGGGAGATAAAAAAAATTGCAGCTGGCAAATTTTCACATGTGCTGCACGACCCGATACATATTTTTCATTTCAACACACAMTTACATAAAGGCCTGGGTAAATGCATTTATACAATGCACACGCCCACAACAAAGATGTGTGTGTGTGTGTGTACTCACTGGTTGAGGAGGACACAGCCCTAGAAGGCCTTGGTGTTCCAGGACGTCTTTGAGGTTAGAGTGTATCTGTGCCAGGAGTGTATGAGAAGAACATGGGCCAGGCATTATGTTCTGAGCTGAAGTTTCCATCTGGACAGTGTGCATTCCTTTGTCAGTTTTCTGTTTAATAGAGCAAAAAATAATACACGCACATAAATGATGCATTTCTATCGTCTATCATCAAGGCATCAATTTTATCTCATTGCAGCAAGTCAGTAGTCCAAGGAACATCACCTTCACTTACAATCTACACCATCATTGAACATATGATGGCTAATGACACTATTGTACTGTATATCAGGAGATGGTATATTTATCAATTTATTCATTTATTTATTAAAGCATCCCATCACATTGATAACATTGGCTGCCAACGAGAGATGGAGCATTTTTCTGTAAAAGTTTTTTTTATATGTAATAAACTATATTATACAACACTTGGTTCCAACTGAGAAATCTGCTTGAATTAAACACATCCCACTGCTGGGTATGGTAAGTATGGTGACTACATGTATCACTCCAACCATGAATTACACGAACAATCAGTCACCAGCATGGTGAAAGT
>QMIH01002052.1:5799-16558 GCA_003987875.1 Clarias batrachus
TCGACACCGCCAGTACCGGAGAGGATCCCGGACACGGAGAGGCGCGAGACAGTGTAGCGCGCGCGCCGAGAAGATCCACCAACAACAGTAAGCCAGCAAAGGAGTGTGTGTGTGTGTGTGTGTGCGCGCGCGCGCGCGCGAGCGCCCATAATAATGTATGGTGCATGACTGAAAATATGGCTTTCTGAACSCTGCCTAGTGCACTGTGTGTGTAATTCGGAATCAGTTAAGTGTGAAGTATATTTAGGGACTGTTGCATGTGTTTATATTTCTCAAACTACATTTAAGCTAAATTTCAGGAAGCTTTGTAAACAACATGTGTTAATGCAATTTATTCAGGAACTTTAGCATCAATTCCAAGAGTTAACTTGCACTACAATCTACTTTATTTATTTTTCTACATATTTATCTATGACATTTAAGAAAAAGGAATAAAGATGGCTCCTACACTTGCGTTGACATTACCATTTCCTCATTTAAAAATTCTTCTTTCTGACTGGCAGAAAATTATGGCTGTTTCTAATGGAAACCTTGAGTTACTGATAATCTTTAGAATATAACCCAATGACTTTTAACCCAATATAACTCACAATGACGGTTACATCAGAACAACTTTTTAATGACTATATTAGGTAAAGTAAGGAATACTCAATTTCTGACACTAGTTAACATAGAGAATTCAGAAAGACGTGATGATTTTTGTACAGTGATTCCAAGGTGGGTGTTGATTTATCTGGGAAATTTATGTGCAACTTCTGCTTCTAACTCGAAAAAAGCCATTATCCAACTACAGAGGACACCGGGATAAACACTTTTTAATTCTTGTATTTGACAGTTTGACAGACTATACAACAATCCTTCAAAGTGGATTCAACTAGTGGTCGATAATCTTAAATGAAAAATCACAAAGAAAGGAATACAATACTTCTGGTCAGATATACACCAATGTAAAAAAAAATGCAACAACAAACTACAGTTTAAATTAGCTTAACACATACTATTTCATGCACTGTTTAAGCAAACATGAGATACACGCCATCACGTTATATTTCACGTTGCATGGAAACTGCACTTACACAACAGTTAAAAGCATGAGTTGCTGTTTCTCTCTCGTATTGTGCACTGTAGTAATTAAACATTAAATAACAGATCCAAGTGATGATCAGTCCTTCATATAATAAAGGAGCGGTATCATACCATCAGTGTCCCTGAGATGACCAGCAGCTGATACTCTTCTCCGTCTCACGTGTTACTCGCTGCAGTCCTTGACTCTTTTACAATATACTGTACACTGAATTTACAGTTACCTTATGACTATGAGATGGTGCATATTGTGATGTCCTACTCAGACCATGTCACAGTTGTCCCTCGTCAAGTGATTGCAGTGCCGTCATTCCACTTAGTTTAGCTTCACACAGGGCGACATTTCAATAATCTTGTGTACAGTACGAGTGAAAAGTGCACAATGAAACAATACTGGATATTTTCCTTTTTAAACTATGAAATAACACATATGGCATTAGGTTATTAAGCAACAACAACAGTCAGTTCTGTCACGAACATCAACCGTTCTGGAACAGTTATTGCAAGAACAGTAATGCCTAATGCCCACCAAGCGTCATGATGAAGGTGGCTGGGGTGTTATTGGTAACACCAGGTTGCTTTGATAGCAGCCTACAGCTCATCTGTATTGTTGGCTCAGATGTTTCTTATCTTCCTCTTTATAAAGGCTTTACAGAGCATATAGTAAGTAGCAAACAAATTTCATCATCAACTGTTCAAAGGAGACTATTGCGTATTTAAGATGCCTTCAGCATTGTTCTACAGTGTAGAAAGAACTAAAATCATGAAGGACCATGGTATTTCCCAATATTCACAGGAGTGTTCAATTCTATTGGCTTTTATTYATATGATATTTTTGTTGCTGATAATACACATAGAGACATGATATTAAATCCTGTTTTTGTAGATGATGGTGGAGTGGAAACGGCGGAGGAGGCTACAGAGCCGGCGGAGCCCGACATCAACGAGCTGTGCAAGGATATGTTCGAAAAGATGGCGGTTTTTCTGCAAGGAGAACTCACAGGTGAACACGGATGACCTGCACAGCAAGCACTTTTCCACCAGACCRTACAACATGGTGTTTAGGGAATTTAAAGCTGTGCTCTTGCATATGACGTTTTTTTGTTTAAATATAATCTCAGGGCAAATAAGCAGCAGTTGATATTACAAGTACTGTATACTAACAGGAAGAAAGTGTGTGATTCACAGCATGGTTTCACAATTGCATAATTTACTGACAGCATACTAGAGAAGGGGAAAAAACATTTGTCTGCCGATTCATACATCACTACAACACTAAAATTTTTTTTTTTAATTTATTACATTTCTAATAGAAATGTGCTGGTTGATCAACCTGTGACTGGAATTGTCTAGTTTTCTGCTTGATCATCCATAACCAATCAGTCTTGGACATAACCGGTTCTGTACCGAGTGCACRAGCTTTCAAATGGTGCAACAGAAACACATTTTTATGGCATTACTTTATCAAAAATTGTGTGCGTTAAGAAAAAAAAAGCGCCTAGTCTGCCTTTTTCTTCAAACTCCTGAATTAAACTAAACCTGCACATTACACACAAACACTAAAACCCGTCCCAAAACACCACAAGAGTTAATCAGTGTGGAAACGAGTTAGAATTCGCATTCAAGCATCAGGGGGTGAAATGTGACCGATTCTTTATAATCCTACAGGATTTACACTGTCCACACCTTGCCATCCCGTGTGGTGTGAATTATTTATTACGTTTGTTTAGAAATAATAATTATGGTTATGGGTAATTATGGGTACGTGCTGCGGAGTAAATTGTAGCGTTTTGCTTTACTTAATTTAGGGCTGTCAATATTAACGCATAAATGTATTTTTGTGACTTAATGTATTGTGTGATTGATTTAGAAAATTTACCGCCTTACAATTTTTCTCACGAAAATGAATCGTATGACCAAGTTTGACCCCAGTGGCTTCCCATAATCACAATCCCCGGGTCCCCGGCTGTGTGTTATAATGGCCAGTTTAGTGCGGATGATAAGATGACTGAGAAAACAAGGTAAGTTAGGATAAAGTTAGGATAAAAGTTTTGTGCTCAAGCTACCTTCAAGGGGAACTTTTTCTTACAAGAATATATGAATTGTAAGCTTTGGGAGTTTGGCTAAGGCTCTAAGTTGTTGATTTTTGGACCTGAGGATCCTGGTTCAAGCCCCGCCTGGCATGGGTTTGCCACACCCCATACTACCCAGCAGGGCCGTTCCCATTCGAGAGATTTTACTTTAACATTGTTAACTGTTAATGCTGGAGATATTCTAAAACTGCAAATCTGTTTCCTTTAACCAGTTTGTCAAACATTTCTTTATTCCAACATTGCACATTTACTGTATAAGACAAATAAATCAGAGTATTTTAAAATTGTGATTAAACGTGTTTAAATTGTGATTAAATTGTGATTTCTCACCGACTGTGATTCATTAAATGTGATTAATCAGGTGGGAAACGAATCCACGGCCCTGGTGGAGCGAGGCCACAGTGCTGCTCTTCACTACACCAGTGCGCTGCCCTTTCCCTTGTTTTAAGTGAGAAAACTTGTAAGGATTCAGTCTTGAATAAAGAACTTCCMTAAAATCTTTGAGTTAGGGCAACTTTAAAAAATTATTTTAAAAGTTCAAATTGTTTACATTGTCAAGGAATTGTAATAAAATTGGAAAAATTTAAATAGAATCGGGACATTTTGTAAACTTTTGAATCGCAATATTAATCAAATCTGTGATGTGATGTATTGGGTGGTAACTGGTGTTCCCCATAACATGCTAAAATGAATGTGTACTATGTTTGTATTATTACTATTATTAGCCACTTGTGAGGATTATAAACTCCTAGAGAATATGAACAAGCTCACCAGCCTGAAGTACATGGAGATGAAGGACATTTCGATCAACATCAGCCGTAACTTGCAAGACCTCAATCAGAAGTGTAAGTCCTCTGCATTCATGATACTGAACGCATTTACATTTCTTAAAGCTATGCTCTTGATTACATTGTTTACATATTGTTGTTGTTGTTGTTGTTTTGAAGATGCAAGCTTGCAACCATACCTAGACCAGATAAATCAGATCGAGGAACAAGTCACAACACTGGAGCAGGCTGCGTATAAACTGGACACATACTCCAAAAAACTAGGTGAGGGCATTGTGTTACAGTAGATGTGAGTTACGAGATCGCAGGTGTATAAAATGTTACCACTAGGAGGAGCTGGGAAAACGGATTTGCACTCAGGACACATCTAGGAATGAAGTCCAGCCGTGTTAGAAAAGAAACATGGAAGATGGAGAAATGATAAATGAAAGTGGTCACAAGAGACGCATTCATAATGTGATGACTACTGACAGATGTTAATCCCAGGTGTGAACAGATGTCCCTGGCTGCACATGGTCTGACGGCCATCCTTCTGATGAGAACCGTGCGATAAAGTACTTTGGATTATGACTTGTAAAGTACAAATTAGGATTTATRAAGTGACTTTCATTCTCATTATGATGCAAATGTTTTTTTCTTTGACACAGCTTCTAAACAGCTCTAGTGAATAGAATTTCACCAGACTCATCTTGTTATTCTTTGCAGAGGCCAAGTTTAAGAAACTGGAGAAGCGCTGAGACACGTGAGGAAAGACGGAGGCCCAGTAAAATCTTCGGCTCAGATCAGCCCTTGCTTGCTTCGTTCAGGAGGCTCCGCAGGCTCCCACTAAGCTGCCTCTTCTCATGTTAGTTGGTTTGCAATAGGATCCAGAGACGCACCTTTAGGTTTCTTTTTGGATGCGCACATTTTTCTGATTAGTTCCTGATTATTGGGAAAGACTCCATAAAGCTTGTGCGCTGGTTTATATAAACTCTGGACTTTAGTGTTTTGACACTGAGTCCCGTATCCATGCCCAATAACTTTAGAGCTGATGTACTGAAGGAGAACATGCTGCATTTGAGTCGTGTGCACGTGGATGCATGTGTGTAAACCTGACGGAACTGTGTGATGAACGATTAAGCACTGTAATTAACTTTAGGAGGGTAAAAAGAATGACTTAATAATGTCTGATTTTGTCTATATGGTACTAAAATCCCTTTTTACTATTATTATTATGGATGACTGGAAAATGCAAATATTTCTAGAAATGTTTAATCTGTTTTGTTTGTTTTTTAAAGAAACATTCTGGTATGATGTTTGTGGTTGTAAAAATAAATGTAAAAGCGATTACTATAAAGGCATTTCCTGAACTTGAGTCTATGCATTTCTAATATGTCTTCTCCGGTTATAACGTGTCACATTCAGTGGCTTTTCATAAGCATACTCAAAACTCTTTTGATCATTACTATCTAACACATGCAGAAACCCATCTGAGTATGTTAAGCTGGGGACACACTACCCAACTTTCACAATCCTGAAGATTATGAAAAGGCTGAGAGTATACACTAACTTAATAGCTTCTCACAGATCTTTTATAATTTTTTTTTTTGAATGTCCGATCATACACTTAATGAAAGCAAGAGTAAACTTAAAGATGAAGAAACAACTATGGATGGAAGACTGGCAGCAACAGTTTAAATATGTGCCAGTTTAAATTTTAATATGTCCTAACTATTTATTATAAAAATCAATATCAATCGTATCCTGTACTGGGTCCCAGGGGACTTGGGGCATGAAGCAGAGTACACCCTGGAAGGGGTGCCATTCCATCTCGGCACTCAAGCACGCTCACGATCAAACATATTAAAGGGATTTTGGAAACGATGATTAGCCTAACGTGCTATACAGCTAAAATTGAATTGAAAAGATCGSGTCCAGAGTTGGCTCTGAAAAATCAAACGTTCTATATACTTTATATACTCATGTCAGGAGGAGTCTTATTCAAGCTTTACACTTATTCGAGTCTACTGATCCTGTCTACAATCACTCAGCACTAATTATTCAGGATGTTTCACCCCACCACCAGGGGGCACAGCAAGACCACGATGCGTTCTTTATCCGGCTTTATCTCAGCCTTTCACCTTGTTCTGTCCGGTAGCCTCTCTCTGCATTTCAGACCCATGTATGGTGCGGCACTCATCCCCTACTGACTCTGTCGGCTGAATAGTGTGTTAAATATCTCAACTCTCAAGTAAAAACAGCTTGTAAACACCGGACAGCTCTACATTTAGTGCGGCATAAAGTTATGCAGATTATGTAAGAATCTTGATTGTGTGTATTATTGCATATTTCTTATGAATGCTGCTCAATTAAACGTTTGCTAAGTTACCGAATGCAGTTAAGGGTAAAGATTTGAACCACTGTCTTTGTGAAAAGAAAGAAGAAAAAAATTAATTATTACTTTACGTCAAAGTTTATCCACAAAACAAGTCCATTATTTTAATTTATTAACTTATATTAGCAACCATTAATTTATTAGCAACCTGGTTCAGGACAGGACAAAATTATGAACTTGTGAACATCCTGCAGTTAATTTCCTTACACATGCTCGATCAAGCTGTCTGATTTCATTTTTACCACTTAAAGTCTTTTATCTTTAACTTGAAAAGTTCAAGTATGTGCCAAGGTTCAGAACGATCTGAGTATTAGGGTCAATAGTCATCAGGAAGTCCTGACCCTGGAGAGGGATATAAAAGGATATGGACGTATTTAGGGATAACATTAACAAAAGTTTACTCTGCCATTTTTTTATTCAGAGCCAAACAGGAGAGTATACGCCCTGACTGGGATGCCAAACCGTCGCAGAGCACATTAAGTGCAGGAACAAATATTATTCATTAAAAAAATCCCAAATGTAAATACTGACAACAAGACAATAGAAGAGAAATTACCCGGATAGATTTGCGTACAAGATGAGCAGTACAAGTAGAAGTACGTCATCACAAACGGAAGTCTATGCTAATAGGTGTGATCAGAGATATGAAGTCAACATCTTGAAGCACAGCTTTTGACCTTGTGTGTTGAGGCTTACATACAGTATAATGATGCTGCCTTAGTCACTTCATAATTACTGGTTTTAATGTTTGAAGGTGAGGGGATACAAACGTTTTGTAGACTCATTGTACACACCACTATRCTGTATCACTGTTGAGTCCACAAGTAAGGAGTAACGGAGTACAGTGATGGAGTATTGCTCACACAAATCACCATACCTGAAGCTTTTAACTTCAGTCTGACACAGAAAAAAAGCATAATACACACAGCGTTCAAGTCGAACCAGGACGTGTCATGAAATCTCTTGTGAATGAGGTGTAAAACTGATTTACCTGCACTCAATCTACAGCAAGAGGTGTTGAACCAAGGCCAGGACAATAGTGAAGGACCTCAGCGACCCCGACACTGGACTGCCCGTTCTGTTGCGGTCAGGAAAGTGCTTCCGCTTCCTGAAGGCCAACACAGAGAGACTGAGGAGGAGCTGCTTCCCCCAGGCACCTCGGGCCCTCAACCAGAACAGCACTAAACTGATCGGAAATGCTTTTGTTTTCTGCACACAATAAACACACACACCCTACATTCCTGCTCTACATCATGGTCATGAAGTAGCACATTTTGATACATTTCTAATTTCATTCTATTGTATTCTTTAAGTTTGTGTATAACTTCTATAAATGAGTATATTTATTGCAAATACTATCTTAAATTTAGTTCTTTTCTCTTGTGAACGACGATCTGTGAATGACAAGGTGGTTTGAAGCCCACTGCAGTCGTTCCCAAGAACATTCAGAGAGTGGAACGCCTGATACTTGAAAATCAACTACTTGTTGATTTCAAATCAAATCAATTGCTTGTCCCCCACTTGAGGAAGTGTTGCTCCTGCTAGTAGGAGCTGTACACACAATGATTCACCAACATCACTTGCACATTGCAGGAACTCGGCTGGGGGTTATAACCACCTCCCCCCCGCACAGTCCTGACCTCACTACAAGATATTTCTACATGTTCTCTACATCCATTAAAGGAGTTCCCGGGGGGCTAGTGTTTCAAAAATGAAGCAGACAATCCAACAATGACTCTGAGAGATCTTACTACATTGATGGTATCCAAGCATGAATGGTGTGAAATGCTGAGATAAGTGCAGCAGGGGATTATATAGAGAAATAAAGGGAGTTCTGTTATTGTGAACCATCAAAATCCTGGTTTGACTTGAACGCCACAAAAAAAATGTATTATCTTAAAATCCCAGTGGTTTAAGCGTTCGCTCTGTGAGTATGAATGATTATTTTGTCCAGAAGATGCTTTTATTAGATTTTCCTATAGAATTTCATACGGCAAATGAATATGCTGCTGCTGTGTGTGTGTGTGTCTGTGTGTGTGTGTGTGTGTGTGTGTGTGTTGTTCTAAATGCTCCTACTGCTCTCATGTCATTTATCAAGGCCCGTTAACTACTAATGACCTGCGGTACATGCAGTATAACATCTCTGGCATCGCTCAAACTCCGTAACCTCACACACAACCGAACGGCAGTAAGTCATTTTTAGTGACTCGCAACCTTTTGGTACCTGTGTTTCATCCAGGGAGGATGTAATTCAGAGTTTTTCAGTGACACTGCATTTACACTGATGGAAACTGAAAGATGCATTCCATTTCTCTCTCTCTCTCTCACACACACACACACACACAAAATGAAAATTGCATTTTCATTGCTAAGCATTGCTGCCAGTACAACTACAAGTACACAAAAGAACATTCCGGAAAACAACCTAATCTGTCGCACATGGCTGATTACCAGAGACAAGAAGTTTGTTTTCCTCTATTAAACGTTACTTAATTTACTTCAAAATAACTACCTTGATCTCTTTCTGGTCTTTATTTGGTACAGAAGAATGTGGCRATGTTCTTGCCAGTGGTAAGCAGCATAATGGCACGCGGGTGTTATTGAACGGGAATGCTGTGAGACATAGGTTCAAAAAGGGGCAAAGAAAAATGCTCAACCCTGCAGTGGATCCGACCCCTATCAGGAGAATACTAAGCATGAGGTGCGAAAACACTCCGAATCGGATACTAGTCCAATGTAGGACACATTCATACGGGGACAATTTGTAAAATGTTCGGAAAATGCTTGCCAAATTCACCTTTAGGAGCTAGGTGAAAAGAGAGCTCCATATGGACATGTGGAGAAGGCGCAAAACTCTAGGATCAGAAATAATTCGCCATATGAAACCCATGTTGCATATGAAGCCCTGATGTGCTGCGCATGGTTTCACACATAGATGAGATTTGGTTTCATCTCCTACAGCCTCACAAGCGCTTTGCGTGACAGTTAAAGAAAGACTTTTGTCTGAAATACTCCGTTTCTCTAGAAACTTTGTCTACTTCACTTAATTTGAACTATGAATATTTTTATATACTACGTCTATCTTACSTCCTGCCAAAGACTCCAAACGCAGCATGTACGGATTCCTCATCGTTCGACACGTCTTCTTGTGGACACTCAGGAACGAATCATCAAGAAGTCATCTGCACATGTGCAGAGGTTTCAAAAAAGTATTAAGCCAATATATGTCATGTTTTATGCACCAGTACACTGACTGGATAGTAGACTGATTGGACCAGAGGCCGTCCACAAGTAGTGATAATAGACAGTAACAGCACTGGGATGTTTAACTTTATTTATCTCTCAACGTCCCAGGTGTTCTACTCACTCACTCACCGTCTATACCACTTTATCCTGTATTCAGGGTCGCGGGGGCCTGGAGCCTATCYCAGGAGGATTAGGACATGAGGCAGGGTACACCCTGGACAKGGTGCCAATCCATCGCAGGGCACACACATACAAACACTCCCACACACATTCACACACTACGAGCAATTTGGGAATGCCAATCAGCCTAATCTGCATGTCTTTGGACTGTGGGAGAAAACCAGAGTACCCGGAGGAAACCAACCAAGCATGGTAAGAACATGCAAACTCCATGGACACAGAGAMGAGAATCGAGCCTGGTTGRGACCCTGGAAGTGCACGGCGACAGTATTAGGTGTTCTATTACACTAACTATAGGTCACATGCATGGGTGAAGGTAATTCAATATGGTCTGCAGTACCGCCTACCAAGATCTACATTCAAAAACAGTCAAGGAGTCACTTTCAGCAAAAAGTCCTTAATAATTGCTAAGTCTTTATCCTTAATAATTGCTTATTATTCATACTAGCTTTCTATTAAATGCTACTTGAGAGGGATCTGCAGAATCCAGATGTTAATGTACAGTAGCTAATATTTCAAAATAGAATGAGTTGAAATATAAAGAGAACCTTACAAGATTTACAAGACTGTTCATAACTTCCACAACTTTATTCTCAGAAAGAATGTAAAAGCACTTTTCACATTTGTTAATTACACTACCTGTCGGTCGCCAGCTCCGCCAGTCACGGTTACTTAGTTARTTTCCCCAGTCGAGGTGGATATTTGTTGGCAGAACAAAATAACTGGTCAAATAAACACAATCAATAAATAAATGATGTGGAACTGTTGAATAAAAGCATTATCACACTTGAGGTCGCGCCTATGACCATGTCACAGCTGTGATGATATCCAGCACAACAGCACTCCCTCTCGTGTAACATTGCTTAATTATAATTCTACCTGTGCAAAAAACAGATGATGCCAGTAATTATTTCTGACCAATCGTGCTGAATTAAATTCTGAAGCCGGGGAGTCTACCTCTGCTTAACAAAATGGCTATAACTAGGGAACTCTCA
>QMIH01002052.1:29398-49817 GCA_003987875.1 Clarias batrachus
CGCCGGAGTCATGATCGGGCCTGCTTCACATCTGAAACGCTGGCCTCTCAAGAACTCCTTTAATGACCAAAACATGTGGAAATGGGGGGGGGGAGGGCGGGTGGCAGTAACTCCCAGCTGAGTTGTTGAATGAAGAGGTGTTGGTGAATGATTGYGTGTACAGTTCCCACAGACAGATAATGTATGTCTCTACCACAAGTTGGTGACAAAGTTAATCGTCAATCTGCAAGGATCAGGCATTCCACTTGTGCTATGTTCATGGGAATGACTGCAGTGGGCTCTGAGTCACCTTTGCCAGGATCCACATTCAGGGACTTTCGGCCTTCCAGTAAAATGTTAGCACCATTACTTGAAGTCTTTTGTAAAAATCAATTAGTTTTACTCCTTCGTTCATGAGAAATTTCATCACCAATCCTGGTTTCACTTGAATTCCCGTCATACTATTTACCTTGGCAATGCATATACTTACCCATAATGACAAAGTGAAAATAAGGTGTTCATATGAGGACTTTAGCTGAGCCACTGAAGAATATTAAACAAATTATCCCAAMGCCAGTCCAGCACTGACTTGTTTGTACTGTATGCTTTGGTTTGTTTTGCTGGAAAGTGACCCTTCGCCATGCGTTCTCTGAAACAAATTTTCATCACGGTCCTCTCTATATTATGCAGCATTTATTCTTTCCTCAGTTCTGACCAGCCTCTTACTCCCAGTCTGCCACAGAGAAGCACAGCATAATACTAACACCACTATGCTTCACCACATGGACGATATGAGCCTGTTGATGAGCAGAACCTGGTTTTCAGCAAATGAAGACTTTGGAGTTCAGTGTTAACAAGTTTAATTTTTGTCTTATCAGACCAGATGATCTTCTCCCTCCTGCTCTTCAGTGTGAGTGTGATAATCACATAGTACTTTCAGTGCAATGCGCTTTGCAGCGATGATTGCTAGTTTGCTCTGGAAATGAAGGAAGCAAAGCATAACCAGTAAACACATTGTGGAGGTAGATCTGATTTGAACAGACCCTTGCTAGAGGGTTTGTTTTGTCAGGCTGTGGTTTAAATGCTTAGACCCTYCAGGTTGTGCTGTATCTTTGTGTGTACCCGTGTGTGTGTTGGAGAGTGTGAGCATGGGAATCGTACCCCAGCTTGACCACAGTCCTGGAACTAAGCCCTTTGATGTGAGCTGAAAAGTACTCGGATACATTCTGGAAGCAATATTCTAAATTAAAATACATGTAAATAAATTTTTTTTCCCCCAAAGGTTACTGATTTTCCATCAAGACCAAAAGCAGAACAGATGTCCCTAAGTACATTTCTCTACTAGTCTTCTAGTTTTCTTGAAATCATTCGTTCCCTTTTACCCACTTTTACTGAATATAAAACCCACCAAGAAGTAAACAGACACACACACTTGCATCTGTCTCTCATCCTGTCACATGCCTGATAGAGTTCTGGCGKAGAAGAGAAGCATCAGCCTCACCGAAGCCTGGAGCAAGAGCACAAGGTGGAGAGTTATTCATAAGATTATAATATTAATATTATATTACAGTTGTGTAATACCATGGGGCTTCGTTGCATCTGTCCTTGCTGAAATGCACACTCAGTCACTGTAGTCCAGAGGGGAGAATTCCTGCAGTGCATTTGGATTAGTTGTCTATCTAGTTTGGGCCAAGGTGCATAGAGTTACACAATGGCCACAGCTTTTTGCTGCCAAAGCCAAAGACCACACATTAATAAATAAAATGTCCTGTAACAAAATGCTCTAATGGAGAAGAGTCTCAAGTTGACCAATCAACAAACCTGCCATACTGCCATTGTATAAGCATTATTTATACTTTACATAGAAACCCGCAGTAATAGTGTGACATTAAACTTTAGGCCACTGTACTCTTCCATCATTATCATCTTCAATGCCCCATGACAACAACARCAACAACAACAACAACAAAAAGACCCCTTAACCACACTATTGCATGTTTGTTGTTCAAAGGTGTTGAAAAGCCTTATAATTGTAACTGTTCATTGTTTCTGGACTTATCCTCTTGAGACCCCTCATACGAGGACATGGGGGGCGTTCAAGTCAAACCGTTGATTGTGTAGAATAACACAACACAGTTCTGAGAGTAAAAACGCCCTTTATTTCTGTATATAATCCCCTACAAGACTAATGCACTTATTCCAGAGTTTCACTAGTGCTTGGATACCATCACTGGAGCTATGATCGGGCTGCCTGCTTCATGGCTAAAATGGCCCAAACCAGGCTGGAGCGAGGTCCTGTAATGTACAGGGGGTGTTGATGAGCAATAGTGTGTACAGTTCAYACATACATGTTGCTTCTGCATGTTGGTGACAGGTTATCTGACGATTTTCGGACGTTGCACTTGCTGAATGTTCATGAGAATGACTGCAATGGGCCACCTCAGCCAGAATTATCATACACAGACATACTGTACAGACTTCTTTAAAATATTTGCACCATTCATATGTTTAACTGCGGCGAAAAGGCTCATCACTGTACTGTGCTTAAAATTGGTGCTATTATTCACGAGAAATTTCATCACAAGTCCCAGTTTGATTTGAACATTGTGTACATATCCTTGTGTGATCCTCATATGAGTAGTATAATTCTTTTACCAAACATCTTTCTATTTAAAGTTTTATTTAATTAAGTTCATAGGTGAAATTCCGGAACGAATAAAGAGAAGAAACGAGGAGAAAATGCAACGTACACAACAGAAGAGTTCAGGTCTCCGAAGGTTAGGTATTATCTGAACGTTTATGTGAACTTCCCTGTACACTTAATTCATACTGTTTTTATTAAAAATGTTATTGTACTCAAACATAATTTAACACATTGAAAACATATTTCTTACTTCGTGCAAACTTATTTAGACCATCAAAATAAGTGTAGTCTATTTTTCTGAAATAAATAAACAAACAAGTAAATAAATAATAGTTGTTTGCTAGACAGTACATCAATAGAGTTTCTATTTTTAATTTAAACAGGTGACTGTGGGGCCCATTTTTGTACAGTGAACTCATTGTCATGTTCAAGAAACCAATKTGAAATGATTCGAGCTTTGTGATATGGTACATTATCCTGCTGGAAGTAGCCATCAGAAGATGAGTACATGGTGGTCATAAAGGGATGGACATGGTCAGAAACAATGCTCAGGTAGGCCGTGACATTTAAACAATGCCCAATTGGCACCAAGGGGCCCAAAGCGTGCCAAAAAAGATCCCCCACACCATTACACCACTATCACCAGCCTGCACAGTGGTAACAAGGCATGATGGATCCATGTTCTCATTCTGACTCTACCATTTGAATTTCTCAACAGAAATCGAGACTCATCAGACCACGCAACATTTTTCCAGTCTTCAACGGTCCAATTTTGTTGAGCTTGTGCAAATTGTAGCCTCTTTTTCCTATTTGTAGTGGAGATGAGTGGTATCCGGTGGGGTCTTCTGCTGTTGTAGCYCATCCGCCTCAAGGTTGTGCGTGTTGTGGCTTCACAAATGCTTTGCTGCATACTTCGGTTGTAACGAGTGGTTATTTCAGTCAAAGTTGCTCTTCTATCAGCTTGAATCAGTCGGCCCATTCTCCTCTGACCTCTAGCATCATTTTCGCCCACATGACTGCGGCATACTGGATGTTTTTCCCTTTTCACACCATTCTTTGTAAACCCTAGAAATGGTCGTGCGTGAAAATCCCAGTAGCTGAGCAGAAATACTCAGACTGGCCCGTCTGGCACCAACAACGATGCCACACTCAAAATTGATAAATCACCTTCCTTCCCATTCTGACATTCAGTTTGGAGTTCAGGAGATTGTCTTGACCAGGACCACACCYMTAAAYGCATTGAAGCAACTGCCATGTGATTGGTTGATTAGATAATTGCATTAATGAGAAATCGAACAGGTGTTTCTAATAATCCTTTAGGTGAGTGTATATTAAATTAATTTTAAAATTCTTTTTTATCTATAGTGGCAGTCCTCGTGAATTACCGTCTTCACATATTTCATATGGCACATGTTTTTATTCCGAATGCCCTTCATGATGCCACCAATTTATTTGGGCACTGGACCGACACTTGAACAAATAACCTTTGCAACCCCCCGATGGCTGCTGTTTGTACCCTGACTAGAGATGGAACGCGGGCAATGGTAGTGAAAGCACTGAATGCTAATACAGTTCTGTAGACTGTCACGGAAGGCCTGGACAGGGTGCCAATTCATTGCAGGGCGCACACACACACACTCATGCCAATGACCCTAATCTGTTTGTCTTTGGACTGTGGGAGGAAACTCGAAGGCACAGATAGATCATGAAAACTCAGACACATAGATGAACACTTGAACCCTCGACCCTGGAGGTTCAAGGCCACAGTGCTAGCCACTCTACTGTGTCATTTTTAATTAAATTAGTTTGTTCCACAAAATGTATAGAAACTATTAACCTAATTTAATTCAGCATGACCCTAACCTTCAGTGGCAGGATAAATGACAATATGCTGTATTGCTTGTTTATACACTGTAAATGCATCTTTATAAATACTTAATCTATGCTCTGTAAATGCATCTTTATAAATGCATGTCCATGTCCATGTTAATAAACACAGTGTTTCTTGTTAGCTTTCTAAATATAAATCAAAAGTGAAAAAAGTACAGTGCATCTCCTATTCTTATCTGTATTTGTATGTCTTTTGGAATATGTCATCTGTTCAACCAGAATAATATTTATATTCAGTTAAATCCTTAATTGACCTTTAAGTTAAACTGAAACTATCAAAGCAACATGTTCTTAACCTAAGAGAGATCATATTATATATATTTTTCTGTACATCATATTTCTTGATAGTCGTATCCACATTATGTACATAAAACCTCTTGGAAACTATGACTTCTAACCTTGAAGCGCTCTGTATGAGTCCCACCCAAKGTTATAAAAAGTTTTGACAGTTCCACCTGAAGTCCGTCTGCTTTCTCTTCATAAGTTTTCTGGTGACAACACAAGGGGCTTGACCTTGACCATGAGTTTTCTTCCCTTTCTACCTATCGATTTCATTCCAACATAGAGCTGTGCTGAGGTCAAGTTACAAAGAGCCTGGAGGACGGGAAGGCATTATTGTTATCACATATTACCACTTAAATCAAAATTTCATCCAGATGGTCGTTATTATCAGTGAACTATTGGCCATGCTCTTTTCTGTGGTATTGTATTTCTCTTAACCTTGACAGTGATGCAGTTATTTAAGAAGGCCAATGAAGCAGAATTTAAATAGATCGAAAGTTGGATGGTTGGATGGATGGATGGATGGATGAATGGGTATAAAACATCACAAACATGCCAGTATTTGGTTGGCTAACACGGCATTGCATGCTGAATGTGATCCTGACCAAAATTCAAGCCATGAAAAATCTTATTTTGGATTAAAACCCATTTCCAAGGAACAACTAACACTTTTATCTGCAGCACAGATAAACCAGCACCAGATACTCTCTGTGTTGCATTTCTCCGCTCATATCAGTGTTTGTGAAGGTGAACTGACAAATCCAAACAACCCCTTTTCGTGTTCGATGGACTGCAATCTCATACTTCCAGAATAAACTCTAGATCTCTTTCACTCTAAACTGCATGACAAAATACTGATACTGATGATTAACTAAATATACAGTACAGACCAAAAGTTTGGACACACCTTCTCATTCAAAGGGTTTTCTTTATTGTGTTCTTTATTGTGTTCTTTATTGTGTTCTTTAGCCCAAACGCGTCTCTTCTGCTTGTTGCCTGTCCTTAGCAGTGGTTTCCTAGCAGATATTCTAGCATGAAGGCCTGATTCACACAGTCTCCTCTTAACAGTTGTTCTAGAGATGTGTCTGCTGCTAGAACTCTGTGTGGCATTGACCTGCTCTCTGATCTGAGCTGCTGTTAACCTGCGATTTCTGAGGCTGGTGACTCGGATGAACTTATCCTCCGCAGCAGAGGTGACTCTTGGTCTTCCTTTCCTGGGGCGGTCCGCATGTGAGCCAGTTTCTTTGTAGCGCTTGATGGTTTTTGTGACTGTAGTTGGGGACACTTTCAAAGTTTTCCCAATTTTTTGGACTGACTGCCCTTCATTTCTTAAAGTAATGATGGCCGCTCGTTTTTCTTCACTTAGCTGCTTTTTTCTTGCCATAATACAAATTCAAACTCTTTGAATGAGAAGGTGTGTCCAAACTTTTGGTCTGTACTGTGTGATATTATATAGTCTCAGTCAAAAGTTTAAACACACTTTGTAAATGTATTTTGTTGTGTGATTTATTCTCTACATCCTGGAACAATACTGGATTTTTTTCAAAACTATTAAATACCACATAAGGAATTATGTAATTAAGTAACAACAACAACAACAACAACAACAGCCAGTTGTTATTTTAAGACATGAAGGTCAGCTGTTCTTGAATAGTTCTTACAAGAAGCATTTGTAAAACTCATCAAGCACCATGATGAAACTGACTTTCATGAAGACCTTCCCGGGAAAGCAAGACCAAAACTTACCTCTGCTGCTGAGGAAAAGTTCATTTAGAGTCACCAGCCCTTAAAAATCACCAAGATTATAGCTGTTATAAAAGCCGTAAAGAGCGTAAGTAGCAGACGCATCTCAATATCAGCGGATATTATAAAATAGTTTTGATGCTTTCAGCATTGTTTTGCAATGTAGAAAGAAATAAAAATCCAGATCCTAATGATGACCTCTTTCACTTGCAAACTTTGTTAGTCATGGAGTAACGAGGGAACCGGCCACAACAGGCCATGCAAGTGCTTGTCAGCCATTTGTTCCATTATTTATGAGCCGKCAACATGGGTATTTAAATGGCTGTAATTCCTGAATGGTTAATGCCACACTTGAGTAAGACAAACCCCGTGAGTTTACAGCCTTGACATTGTAAATCTGGTGATGTACAGCAGGATGTACAGGTATGTAGTAAAATACTGGGCAATCTTAGAAGGAAGCATGTTCCAGTGTGCAAGTTCCTTGAGGCTTGGACAGAAGTTTACCTTCCAACAGGAATATGATGACATGTATACTGCCAAAGTCACACTGGAATGTTCTATAACCTAGAAACTATAACCCAGGAATTTGATACAAGGCCTCAGGTAAACCCCCAGAACAGTTATAACTGTAGCTGATGAAATTTCTTGTGAGTGAAGGTATAAAATTGACTGTCATTACCTGAAGACTTCAAGCACAGTATGAGGTGATGAGACTCTTAGCTGCAGTAAAACATTTGAATGGTGCAAATGTTTTAAAGAAAGCCGTACRTCCAAAAAGTGATGATCCCACCCGAGGTGTCTTGGAGCCCAGTGCAGTGGTCTGGAGTATGGTCAATGTCATCTTTCAAAAAGAAATGTAACACAATTCACAAATGGACCAAGTAGTCTACATATACAGTAAATGCAACAAGATCCACAAAGGTATTTTGTGTTTCACCAATAAATGTCACACATTTTCACACAAGGGTATTTTTCATTTACAAAACACTTATCACTAATGAACATCTCTTCGTTCTGAAACTTCCCTGATGCTCTTTGATTCACTTTTTTTTGCATTCACATTAGTGACAGCTACCAAAGAGACAAACATGTGCTTCCTCTGGTGCACACGAACCGACTGACTGCTTTTTTTCAAACTGTGACTTACACACCATTAGAGCATGGCGTAACACACTCGGAGGAAATCACTATCCGATCACCAGGGAGCATGGTCAATCCGTTTATTCTAAGATCCTGGGAACGGAGGGCTGCCCAGGTATAGCATCATTCACAAGCAGACTTGATGCTGTTATTGCTGCCAAAGGTGATTTGACCAAGTACTAAGTGATGAGTCTGCATACTTATGTAAAATGGATATTTCTTATCCATATATTTTTTAATATAGTGCTAAAAAGCTATAAACACTTGCTTTTACTTTGTCATACTTTGTCAGTATTGTGTGCAAAATGATCAGGAAAAAAGAGCCAGAACACATTTAAAGATGAGTCTGAAACAGAGCAAAAAAAAAAAAGGTTAAAAGCGCCTGAAAATCGGCATTGCAGTATATGTATTATGCATATATGTGTGTTAAGTAACTAGGATGTGGAATCATAAAGCACGTCACAGAAGTCAGCTACTTGTGGCTTCTGCTGCTAGGGATGGGAAATGTACTGGAATAATGTTATGATAACGTTATCTGCAATACAAAGCATCTATAAGCAAAGGGTTTATCTGCTGAGCTTTTATAACTTTGCACTTCCGAGCAAGCTTATCAATGTGTATGGGATTAAAACAATATTATTTCACTGGGAGATCAAACTGGTGGGGAAAGCTAGTGGGTCCAAGGGCGGATGAAACTCAGAGAAAACAGAACAGGCTGTCCTAGATACATGTCGTGTTTGTCTTGGTGTCTGAGCCCACTGCACGTCTGATTTTCATTTACTTCCCTTTGTTTAATACCCCCAGGCATTGTAATTCACTAACTGGGGAGTGCAAAGCAAAATGAAATAATCTACACAAAAAAAGTGCATCTTTGTTTAATTCCTTAAACTCCTTCAGAGATTAAATCAGAAAAAAAAGTTATCAAGGGCTAGGGTTAAACAGAACTACAAAACAAGGACAGAAGTGTAGGCATGCATCCAGAAGTTTTAAAGAGGAATTGGGGAGCTGGAGGTCACTCAGGAAAGCAAGCGATACGAGAGCGAGTTAGAGCGGAGTAAAGAAATAAGCCAGGATGAGTATGAAAGTGATTTATTAATGTGTGAGAAGATATACTGATGAAGGATTGTAGAGATTCAATGATGATGCTGGCAACTCTTACTCTAGCGTTGTAATATACTGTAGTACCTGCCTAAAAGTTCCTCAGATGCAGCCAGACGTGTTCGCCTCTACCAGCTTCCTCCACCGAGACATCGTAGTGCTCCACAGAGAACGAAACGAATACAGCATCTCAACACAATGGCATGTTGTGTAAGTATTACGCAATACCATGCAGGTTATGCAATCACTGCACACTACCTAGCTCAGGCCTCTGAGACTTAATTAAGGTCAGCTCAATTTTCAATGCAATTGATAGCTGTTTCCAAACAATGTGAACGTGCCAGTAGTTAAAATGCACAAACATGCCATTATTCATTTAATTGGCCAAAGCATATGGGGGTTCATGGAAAGAAAAAAAAAGAAAATAAAACAATGTTTTGGGAAACCACTGGAGGTCTTGCAACATGAGCGATTTTACCCAGACAGGCTGAATTTAGTGATTTTCACTGTCATCAATCATGTCTTCCCCGAATAGTCAGCTCACATTGCATACCATAGCACTGACAGAAGCAAACTTTCAGCCAAAAAAAAAAAAAAAAAAAAATCAATACATTTCACTGCAAAACATACCTCCTTACTTAGTATATAGAGTTTGTTTATAGTCAACTTTTGCTGGAGGTCTTGCAACATGAGCGATTTTACCCAGACAGGCTGAATTTAGTGATTTTCACTGTCATCAATCATGTCTTCCCCGAATAGTCAGCTCACATTGCATACCATAGCACTGACAGAAGCAAACTTTCAGCCAAAAAAAAAAATAAAAAAAAATCAATACATTTCACTGCAAAACATACCTCCTTACTTAGTATATAGAGTTTGTTTATAGTCAACTTTTGCTTAGGCCTAATATGCCACTCATACTGACATGAAAAAAGTAATAATTTTCATAAAGTTAACGATCTTCAATATGCATTTAAATGCAAAGTTTGATAGGAGACAAGTGTTTATACTCTGTATAACAGCAGAGCTGGAAAATACACTCATCAGCCAGAATATCAACACCCTGACAGGTGAACTAAACTAACAAGTTAATCACCAACACTATGCCGGCAAACTGGTGACAGGATCATGGGCACCCAAGGTTCACCTATGCCCATGAGGATCAAATGTCAACCCGTTTGGTCCAGTCCCAAAGAGACGCCACTGCAGCAAATMCCAAGCCCAAATGCTGGCCACAATAGAAAGGCACCAGAAGACCCAGCGCACCACAGCCAGCCACACACAGGGCTCAACAGGCAAAGATCTCAAAGATCCCTTTTACCCGGCCTCAAACTCTCCAGATCCCAATCCGACTGACCACCCATGGGATGCACCAAACAAAGAAGACCAATCCACGGAGACCCTACCCATGAACCCATAGCACCCAAAACATCTGCTGCCAACATCGTTGTGGAGTCATGCCCTGTATGCAAGAGCCGCACCAGAGCTCATTCCAAAACCCAGGCGGTTTTTAATGTTATAGCTGATGGGGATATAGTATAACTGAATACATAGCTCCAAATACTTGCAAGTCCCACATGCAAAAGCTTTTAAGGGTGTATAATATTTAATAATGAGTCTTTGCTCCAGTTACTTATGTGAACGATATGATTTCTGTCATTTATATGTGAAATCCACTCGGGTCATTTCAGCACGCTGTAGGGAAAACAATGGCATGCTTTCAGGAACRACTACTAAATATAAAAGCACTCTTTCGAACTCATKTTGCATAATTCAAAGAGAGAGCAAAAAATGAACCAAAGAACAAAAACATATTAGAATAAATGGTAAATGAGGATAAAATAAAATACAATCATATATCATCAAGTTAACCTCCTCGCAGAATGATGGCGGAATATAAGACAGTACACAGTGCTCAGTGCTCCCTTGCGCATATTTGTACCAGTTCTTTTGAAACACTACCCTGTCCACTGTGACCAAAGAGGAACAGCCACACTGGCTCCTTAGGAAGTGAAAAAAAAATACACCAGATAGTTTAGAAGAGGAAAAGAACGGGTGAAAATAGAACATGGCACTAGGACAAAGGGAGCTGGACTTGTTCATGTGTGTTACTGGTTTTATTACTATGACTAAGAGCTAAGGTCTATGGGGATCAGGGAAGTCAGGCTCTCTCGATGGTTCCAGGACAAAGATGTCTCTCCTTGGGCATATAAGACAATAATGGCCCGGTTCCCAAAGTTGTTAACAGTGACAAATTCTATAAAGACTACAGTAAAAAATGTCATGCTGAATACAAAATGTGAATACCAGCTTGCGGCAAGAATCCACCATGGAGAAGATATCCTTGTAGAAAGCGGCCAAATCTGAGGCCACAGAGAGGACAGGGATATGCTTGAGTAAGGATAGGAAACCTGAAATGTCTCCAAGGTGAGTATCATGGTGAAGTCAGATTTTTCAACAGTTAGGATTTTATCAGTGCAACGAAACTCAAAAGTTAATACACACACATACAGTACTGTGCAGAAATCCTGAGCCACTCCTCAAATGTCATCATTTGCTCCAAAAGAGCAAAAATTGACTGTATTTATAATGAATTCTTTAATTAATAGTTCGCCAGAGTTTGTGAAGGACTATTTTTGCTCTCTTTTTCAGTTCAGTCTCAGTTCCTGGCCAGATTCAGAGGAATGATTTTTATTTCTTAAGCCACACACTGAACTATGAATTGTTCAAGAATTAAAACCATCTAACGTATGGCACGAAGCAGTGAGAAACAGATGCAGATGATGACACATGATCAGGACGGTGATTAATGTACTGGCGATGCTGAATGCTGAGTGGTTGGAACAGACGAGAGGGGAAATGAGGTTGCTGCTGAGGTTGTAAATATACAATCAATTTAAAAATTGTATTTTTAGGCCCTTTGCAGCCTGTCACAGTAAGGGTGTTTTCTGACTGGGAATGATTGTTCCGTACTGTTCCCGGGTCTGATTGCACAATGTAACATCGGTTCCGATCCCGGGCACACTTGCGTATTTACACAACCAGAAACAGGAGGTGGCGGTAGAAACGTAGTTGGTTTGTCTTCTGTTGGAAGAAACGGAGAAAGACATAAAATCACCTGCACAGATCATGAACTGTGAGACACCTGTTAATGCTCCGTGTGGATGTTTTTATTTTTGTGACTAAAACACGCSTACTGGCACATTTCTAGTGTTCTGTTAAATGCCTTCATCCAGAACGGTATTTTGGAATATTTTGGATGCTACTGTATATGCTTTTTATTTTGTGGCTCATGGACCAACTGCTTACTGCAAACTGAAACATCTTAATGTTTTAAAAGTTTGTTATATGTTTTACACTTACATTATCTTCAAAGACACAATATAACTCTAAAATAATGTTTCATACTGTATCTCTTATACTGTACATCATGCATCATTGGTTTAAGCTACAGTAAATCAAAATCAGTAACTGCAATAAAAACGATGCTTTTCTCTCTTCTTTCCCACTCTGGGTCTAAACTTGGATAATGGTATACAGTATTTCTGTTTTTTGTGCTTCYKTGAGATATTTATTTGGAACAAATTCTATCCTCTATCGTTCTAAACTTGAACAACTGATTTAAAAAAAAAATATTACCTTCAAATTACCTGAACTATAAAATAAAAAAATTAAAAACTCAAAAGTAGGTTATTGAAAAGAGCTATGATTAACTACTAGAGGACATTTGACCCAGAGCAGGAAGGCATTTTCTGATTTATGCCGCCAGGAACCACAGACACTTTCAGAACCGATTTCTTTTCATGAGCTAAGCAAATTTCACAAGCTAGTCAAATATTAAACCTTTTAGTAAAATGAGAGTGATAATATCTTGATATTTTATGGAACTTTTTCCCTGAATGTTTCACATTCAGAACTACAAAATACAGTATATTGTTACAATATATATTTATATACTACAACATTATAGCTATTGACTTATTTATTATCTACTATTAAAGATTGCATTATACTTAATATAATCAAGTGCCCAGTCAAATTGAGGGATAAATATAAAAACTCAATAAGAAATACAGTAGATGGATGGATGGCTAGATAATGGACTTTATGCATATGATTAAATGACCCCTGCTGTCCCCGGACTCTCCACTGGGAACAACTGCTTCAAACCTCCTTCGTTATCACATGACTTGATTGTGATGCAATCTTAGATTGCTAAAAGACCAGCAGGATTTCCTGTTTGCCACTGAAAATACAAGTAAATTGATAACATTTTGTTCGATAAAATATTTTTTAGGACTGTTTTTGTATTTTTACCATATACAGTGGAACCTCGGATTGCGAGTAACGTGGTTTACGAGTGTTCCGCAAACGGAGCAAAGATTTTTAATAAATGTTTAATCGGAAACCGAGCAAGTATTAGTTTAGTATCATGTATCACGCATGCGACTCTTATTTTGACACCGAGYGTCACTCTCTCACCTTTTCACCTTTGGAACACGAGCCCACTTCCGGAACGAATTATGCTCGTAATCCAAGGTTCCACTGTACAGGAATTAATCTCAATAATCGTTGCAAGGCTATCATAAATAATAAATTAAAAATATAAAGAGGTATACCATCTTCTGTTTTGTTCAGTTAACTCCCCCACATGTTCTGCTTATATTATCTATCYAAACATGTAAAATGTATAGATGTAAAATGTTAAAATAAGGTCCTCTACCAAATTAGTTCCGCATTCACGCCCATTGAATTCCACATGGTGTTGAAACTCGCCTAAAACAATCACAGATTTTAATTTCGCATGATTTAGGTCTCTCATAATTCATATTTTACAGATATTTTAGTCATTGCTTGATGTCTAATTCTCACCTTTATTCATTAGCAGTACATTCAGCTCAGATCTTCCTTTTTAATCAGTGGGTTCCTCTGATGCATGTGGTGATGTTCCGTGGAAATGTTCTGCAAGATGTTTTCACCGGCACGATGGGAGAGATTCTTTGAAGTGTGGCATTTCTTTGGTCTTCACACCAGGCCTTACTTTATCTAAAAAGACTGCGATGATTTTAAGCATTACAGCATACCTAAAATGTCCCAGAGTGCATGTGGACTTGAGGACATGGAGACACACACAGGCATGGAGCATCAAGAAGACTTTTCCCTCTAGAGCATAACTTCACCACATGACAAAGGATGCCAAAGAAAACCATAGAAAAACAAATATTGTATGTTCCCAGTGGTGTATTATCATTGACAACAGAGGATCAGTGCAAGACTATAAAAACAGTGAACAATGGTTTCCACATATTTACTCAGAAATTTGGCTTTACAAAGCATTGAATACAGTTTGATTAAATTGGAAGTGGCAACTGTTTGAATTTTTAAAAAAAATTATTATTATTCCATTAACAAGTGCTAATATTACATTTACGTTAGAAGAATAAAACAGAAAGTCATGCGAATGCTCAGAGTAAAATCAACACAAACATAAGAAATAAACATCAGAGTCTGGAACGAAATAAAGGCAGTGGTATGTTAACTCTAGTCAGTGGGTTTATCCTTATATGTTTATAATCATTCTGATTAACTCACTGTTGCGTGAGTAAGGAATAAAGTATGACAGAACCTGCTATTACAGGAAATGAAACAAGAATTTGATTCACTCTCTTATATACTCTCTATTCTGTTTATTCTGTACAGGGTGACTGGACTTGGAGCACAAGGTGGGGTGCACCCTGAATGACCAATCCATCGCAGGGCACTCAAATACACATGTACTCACACTCACACACACACTCAGGGAATTTGAAAACACCAATCAGCCTTAGAACTGTGGGAGGAAACCAGAATACAAATGCAACCTCCACGTACATAGACCCGAGGCAGGACTTGAACCCTCGACCCTGGAGGTGCGACGTCACAGTGTTAACCTCTATGTCACCATCTTGCCTCAATGTGTTGCATTATCACACTAACATTGATTGATGTTCCAAAAACAGCACATTCTAAAGTGTTTTATTCCTCATACAAAATAGGAATTTTGACAACATTTGGCATATTTCATTCATTTTGAAGCATGCTATTTATTCCTCCATAGTGTGAAAGACGTCCTGGAGACATTTCCTAACCCTAAGATCTCTGTGATAGACTACAGGCTACCAATGAACATGCACAGGATAGCTAATGGAAGGACAGATGGTAAATGATAACATATTTTTAAAAAGCCATATATTATCCTTGTGATTGAGTTCAAAAAATGATGACAAAACATAACCTAATCAGACCATGATCCTAACAGAGAGTGCATATGCATGAATAGATCTTGTAATGTAAACACACACACACACACACACACACACTACTGACCTTTTGTAGACATAACGTGTTTTCTGATCTGATGCCAGACCCAATAGCGGACAGCAGTAATCAACTGTGGACAGCAGTTGTACCGTTAAATGACATTAGGCTACTATGTAATTTGGTGAATACTTATGGTTGAGGTGTATTTTGGAGAAATACAAATAACAGAAAGATTACCTGATGTTTACCTGAAAACCTACAGGGTTACCTGATGCGGATAAAACAGTTTTATCTATTTAGCTTCAGTTCTGCTGATTTTCATATGATAAACGCTGTAGTAGATTTCATAATTTATTCAAAATATTTAAAATGCATGTGAAAATGGATGAAAAAATGCACTAAACATAGGCTGCATGGTGGTGTTGTAGCTGCACCTCCAGGGTTCTTGCCCCAGGTCTATGTGAATGCAGGTTAGGCTAATTAGCGTTCCCAAATTGCCCATTGGGTTAAATCCCAAATAGCATAAAGCAGGAAGGTAGTGCACTGTGGATGGTGTAGAATCTCTTGTTCCACACAGTAAGTAGTGCCCTTGATCAGGGGGCTATAGAGGGATTTGGGATTCAGTCTTGTGTTACAAGCTAGGTAGTGTTGTAGCTCGTGTTAACCCATGAAACACAACACAGACGGTTCAAATTGGAACAATTTAGAGGTAATTACTAAGGAGACATTTTTTAAAAGATGACAACGTTTTCTGTCGTGCTGGCTTACTGAAAGTGCTTTAGTGACTAGTTTGGGATATGGATTTTGGCACTGGCATCCGGTAAGCAACATCCCTTTTTCCGCCCTGAAGTAGGTGAGACCATGGCTGACAGATGTGGTGATACCAGGTTTAAAAGATCATTATCTCATATTGGTAATGAACCTTGCATCCCTCCGTGTTATCCTGAAGAACATTTAGGGAACGTCATATGTTTATTCTTATAAAACACACCAATAACATTACTTAATTCTGTATAGCTCACCCTAGTATCCTGTACAAAAGCCCAAAGGAAAATTGATTTCATTTCTTCAAAGTGACTTTCAACATGACCGACTATCTATCCTGATTACACACCCTTGCAACATCTGACCTCTTTTATATTCTTACCTCTCCATGTACTAACACTATTATTCATGCTCTTTTGCAAGCATGAAATATTTCACCACCTCCCTGGTTTGAAATAACTTTGCGATACTGAAACCATGGCATGTGCTGAAAATCATTCAGACAACTTGCTGAAACAGCACATTCCTTAAAATGACACGCACATACAGCATATGAGAAAAAAAAAATTATATCTATAGAACCAGGTGTTTTTCACACTTACGACATCCTGCCATTTTTCACACTTACTGTAAATAAAAAAACGAGACAGATCTGTGCATGCAATTAATACTTGTGTTAATTGTTACATATTGAACCTATCTTGAACAAAAACAATAGCATCATGTCCACACAGCTGTTTTCAGTTATGAATTTTCAGATATATGGACAGATAGATGCCACCACCGCATCTGTCTTTACAGCAACATTTAGAGAATAAGCAGGGACATTACTTTTAGTGCTTAGGAAACACTGAATATTTAGAATTCCCCCCAAACACTCTCTCTCTCTTTCCAATGGATACATGCACACCGTCTTTGTTCCCTTCATTACATTGTGCAATGGGCTACAAGGGACATAGGGGACAGGCTAGAATAATATTTGACATAATTAGCAGGGGAGAGTAAACAGAGCTGCACCTGGCTCTTCCTGCACAGCAGCGCTGAGCTCCATTCTGGCCGAGACAGCTTGGACACATTCAACTAGGTTTCAGGAAGAGGACCTGATTCCTCATTATGTGGTGTTTTGAAGGAAGAGAGAGGCCAAGCAAAGGGCTCAGATGATGAACTAAGCTATTGAGGGTTCATCCAAAAAAAGAACTGCATGCTTTACAATTTGGTAGGTTGCATTAAAAACTTCCACAATATGAATTATTTAAGAGGTTATCCTTAAACCGGGCACCTTCAATTACCATTCCATTATACATCCTTTGGACATTCTATGCATGATACAATATTTGAATCATATGGGTGTAGTGGTCAGGTGTCTGTATAATGTACCTTATTCCAACAATGTACATACAGCATACATACATGCATATTGGCAAGAAAAAATATTTGAACCTTTTAGAATTTCATGGTTTTCTGCATTCATTCATTTATTTTTATTTAAGTCAAGAGTATTGCCAAGTACTAATAAAAAAATAAAATGTTCCTAAAATGATAACAGAAAAAAATCTTATCTTTCATAACTTTATTATGTACAACCATAAAAACCTCATAGTGCTAGTGAAGCCTTTAGTTAATGACCTCAAAAAAAGCTAGTTGGTGTTAAATTTTAGAATACCTGACTCATCAATGAGGCAAAGAAACAACCCTGACGGACAGGCAACAATTTGAAGGCATCATTAAAACTGGCTAACATCTTGGTTCATGAGTCTACAACAGTGGTTCTCAAACTTTCAAGCCAGCGACCCCGAATTGAAGATCGACAAGCTCTCGCGATCCCCACTATCAAAACCAAGCAATAAACATAACAAGCTGTTCACAGTATTTTGACTACATTTACTATACATCAAAATAAGTTTGGCTCACCTTTCAATGGGAAGGGTGTACTTGTTTTTGTCAGCATAAAAGCTTCGACAGTCGACAGTAGAGCAACTGAATCTATACTTTATGAATTCCTCCTGATATTTCCGACGTTTCCTACTTTGGTCTGACGGGGTCTTGCTCTTATGCTTGGTCGATGTACATGGTTCCGATGACTCAGGCAAACTGTCCACAATTTCCTCAACATTTTTAGATTTGCGAATAGGGCTGTAGCTATCGAATATTTTAGTAATTGAGTATTCTAGCAAAAATGTAATTGATTAATCGAGTAATCGGATAAAATGTACTTTTGCTTAATCAAACAGCAGAAACTAAAACAGCATGAAGGTGACGTATATAAAAACCAGACAAATCAAAATGGATGCTCAATAGTAATAAGGCAGAACACGTACAGTACTTGACTGCAAAAGTAAGAATAGATGGGACAAACATGGTATTCATCCCTCTGTCTTGAAACAGAAAGCCCTCTTAAAGAGTGACAAGTGAAGAACATAAGCAAATGTCCTTCAAGTCAATCTGGGACTTTGGATCAAAGGTCCTGGCTTGACTTGAATATACCTCATATGTTTTGTCTGTATTCTCACACGCTGGATTCGCCATAAAACTGTAGTATTGAGGTTAAAGTGTCCGAAAATGTTGGATTTGTTCTAGGAACAGTTAGTACTAAATTGGCTGGATTATTAAGGAATCATTACATAGTGTACTCTTCTAAGCATTTTCCAAGAAGACTTAGGCTTCCCTGAAATCCAACCTTGCACAACTGGATGTTGTTTTCGGGTTGCTTCATCTTGCATTGTTAGTTTATGCACACAAGAGATAAAGAAAATGCATAATGGAAATTTGAGGTCCAATAAAGAAGGTGAACATGAGGTTGATTAATGAATGAATGAATAACATGATGAAAATTGGATGTATCGAGCTGAAGGAATCATGGTAAAACAAACAAACAAACAAACAAAAAAACACTTGGTGTATCATAGTGTGCACTGTAGATGTTTCAAATGCACATAAAAAGAAATATATAGTATTGTAAAGTATACATTAGACTGACATCAAAGCTTTTATTGATTGGTCAGAAGGCCTTGGACAGTAGTAGTAGTAGTAGTAGTAGTAGTAGTAGTTGTTTTAGTGGTAATAAATGATAGATTTATAAGTATCTGTTTTTGGCCATTTGAAGTGAAATAACACATTTTATATACTTTTATATATACTAAAAATCAATAAATAATGTTGGAACGGTTGTCTGCTTCATGCTCCTCTGTTTGTTATTAGGAGAAACAGTTGGATACTTACTACTGTATATTAACTGTATTTATGTCCTCCACACCGATTACTTCTTTTGAAATAAAAACTAAATTTATTAACCCTTTTATCTGTTTCTTGCAGAATATAAATTTCTGATTTATTCCCAGGATATGTAAAAGAGCCTGAAGCCTATCCCAGGACACTTAAGGCATAGAGCGGGTTACATGCTGAATGGGGTGCCAACCCATTACAGGGCACACACACATTCTTACATATTCATTCACACACTACAGGCAATTTAGGAATGCCAGTTAGCCTAATCTGCATATCTAATACCTAATCATGCACACAGACCTGAGGTGAGATTCAATCCCAGAACCTGAAGGTGCAAGATGACAGTGCTAACCACTTAGCCAGCATGCTGCCACCATTTATGTCATTTCATAGCAGGTTTACAGTGTGTAGTTCTGAATACCTGCTGGCTCACTTTGTCTTTATGTGAGTGTTGACATTCACCAGAATAATAATTAAAAAAAAAAAAGAATCAAACAAGTGGGAACTATGTCTCCTAAGCAGTTTAGCTAAGACTTTGTGTTTGTGTAAGGAGACTGCAACTTATGATCCTGATGGCTGGAAACACTCCAGCCATCTGTGGCCAGATGTGCAAAAGTGCATAATAGGCTTGACTTTCTCGAAGGAAATGATAGTCTTGATTTCCTTCTTGCTATGTAGCAGTTATTGTGTTGATATATTCAATTATGGACATCTGTCCCTTCATTTCTGTTTGGTACATTAGCACCTTAGCTGCCTTACAACATTACATAAGAAATAGGAGCTGGATGAATAGGGTTGGTTTTATCAGTGTCAGAGAGAAAAAAACACTCTCCTGAATAGGTACCTATGTGGTAAAACATGAAGCAGATTGGCATTGGTTAGTAGATAAACTAGGAGAAAGACCCTCTGAATTTTTTATAAATGTGCGATTTACATATTTTTTTTTTGCTTGTCCATAAGGGTAGAGACTCCGTACCTGATATACTATACTTTCATAAAGATCTCCTTCGTGACTTCATACTCCATTATATACAATGCTGTATAGTACCTCCTTCGAATTGTCCAATCCTGGGGCAGTCTGCTTATTGTTAGGATTCTCCACTAGAGGTCACTGTTCATGTCTGTCTGTCTGTAGTTTTGGTTCATCGACTCAGTTTCCCAGAAGGCACCTCAGTCAGGTGATGACTGCTCACCTGAACTGAGGTGCCTCATTAAAGTGTCTATAAATAGCAGTTTGTTCTGGGAAACTGGGTCGAGCATTGTTTTGGTATTTGTTTGGTATGTTTGTTGTTTTTATATATACCGTCATGTGGGCATTCCTTTTTGTTTGTTTGAGTTTATATTTTAGTTAAA